>JAFBJT010109912.1:90269-118116 GCA_016785325.1 Chascanopsetta lugubris
CACCCAGAGTCTCTATCATCCAATTTGGATTGATTGCACAGCTGAAAGTCGACTCCGGCTCCTTATTGGATTTTTGTCTCCTAATGGCCGCCGTCTTCTCAACAGGTCAGTCACACTGTGCGATCATTCTGGTCTGCAGATGGTGAAAATCAAAGCTTCTAAAAGCCTCATATCAACTTTCCATGTCCGTTTGAACGTATAAGTCGATCTTTAACTGGATTTTCAAGAAAAAAACACGTTCTTGTGAGGTCAGATCATCTGAGTCCGAACGCAACGGACATATGATATAGATTGGATTAGCTGCAGGTGGTGGAGACAGAAGTGCTACACTATTGCTAAGTATATTATAAGCCATCTCCCATCATGTCCTCCTCCTCACATGTCTTTACAGAAGAAAACTTCTTGAGCATAAAGTCTGCATTTGGGAAAAAAACACTATGCGCCAGTCCAAAATATATTGATCTCCTTATCTCACTCAGTCTAAGAGGTATATTTTCACAGTGGATGTATTTTAATGGTGAGGCCCGGCAGCAAACACTGCTGATGATGAGGAGTTATTCATGATCTCAGCCAGACTCTCCGGTGAATGATGGAAAGTGGTGAAAGTCATATGTTCCCACATCCTCACCACACGGGATGATAGTGGTCAGCTCCTGTCTGACAGATCTGGGTCACAAGTCATGTACAGCAGAGCAGCAAGTCCACCAAAGGTGCTCTCTATTAGTTTAGTGCTACTGGAGACAAAGTGTCACCATTTGTCCAAAAGGACACCAATGACCCTTTGATATTTGGGCCAAAGTTGCTGTGGCCCAAATGGGCAAGTTTGGGCTCGTACAATGTCTGGGTCACTGATGAATACCTGATGCCTTTGTGATGATTTAGTGCCACCTGCTGATCCATCCAACCAACCAACCAACCAACCAACCAATCAACCAACCGACCAACCAACACCTGCTCACTTGTGTCAGTGCCTTGAACAAGGGGACGGATACCAAGTCAATCAAACTGGAGTGAACAGGCTGACTCGTGTAAAAGTTGCACAGTTAAAGTCAACATCCATTGTTAGTTTGTTCGCGTTGACTTGTTTTTTGTTGAGGTTCCACTCGTCAGCTCTGAGTGACAAACGTGAGATTTTGCAAAGACAACACGTTCATTTAAACAAAAAAAACACAAACGGTTTCACAGTGGTTCCTGCACAGCGTGAGACCACGAGCCGTTATTTCAGGTTCACATCAAATCCTGCAGCTCCTGGAATCTCACTTTACATCATCGCTCTGTTTTTACCGTGCCAGTGCGTCACTGATGTTTTCCCCCTCGACACGTTTTCATGGAAACACCAGGGAGGCGGTGGGAGGCGGAGACGTCGGTGCCGACTTCAACATTTAAGGAAATGAATTCACAGTGAAAACAACAACAATAAATAGTCTCTGGGAGAGAGTGTGAGTTGAGATGATGTATGTTTATGTCGGTGCGGAGCCTCAATGACGGGAGGTGATAGTTTACCCACTTTATATTTTACTACATGAGTTATCATGACAAACCTCTCTCTCTCTCTCTCTCTCTCTCTCTCTCTCTCTCTCTCTCTCTCTCTCTCTCTCTCTCTCTCTCTCTCTCTCTCTCTCTGGGTTGCACTGAGGCCAAACGCATTGAGTCACACACTCACTCCACATAGTCCGTTTCCACCAGACTCACTGTGACTGGCACTTCTTCCCTTCCTCATGTCACATGAGTGTTAGCCGCTCTCCATGTGCAGCTGTTGTGTGTTTGTGTACACACACATCTATCTTTCTTGACATCATTGGAGCCCGCATGCAGTGTGTTGGCATGTGCTGCAGCACTATCTCTTTTTGCCTATTGCATGATGGTGCCATACCATCATAAACATGACAACACACAAAGGAAGGGGCCTAAATAAAATAAAAAAGAGCTGCATCGTCATATCAACTCCTCCTACTTCCTGGTTCATTCAAAAAGGGGCAAAGGTCTCGTCCATTAATTATGCACAATTTCTCCAGCGAACTTATTTTTAATTGTGGATTTCGCGAGGTTTCTCTGAGTCAGCCCTGTTATGAAACACTTTGGTTAATTATGGTGCTGTGTTGTCTGCTCTCTGACGGAGAGGACTTGATTTCTGGAGAGGCTGCGTGTTGGGCTTCTGCACAATACTGAGGCGCACAGGCACACACACACACACACATACACACACACACACACACACACACACACACACTCATGTCAACAAATCTAATTTTCAATTTTGATGATCTCTTTGAAAACAGGTGACCGCCCACATTATTGTCCCGATCCACTTGTTTGCGACATTGTCAGATAAATGAGCAGAACTGATCCTCTCAGCGACTGGTTCTGAACAGAACAGTTTGCTGTTGCACGGCAGTTTTTCAAAAGCTCAGAGGGTTTGGTGGACAATGCTGAAGTCCATGTATTATATGGATTTATTATTAGCCATGTATCAATGGCCATTTCTAAGCCAGGGCCGCCCTGATTGGACTGTGCATGTGCTGCAGTCGTGCTGGGAAATGTTCTATGGGAGAGAGAGTCATGCTTTTGTCACATTGAACACCAGGTTTCTGCAGCATGTCGTGATAGTTGGTTGTTCACACTGTGTCTGTTTCTGTCCTATATATTTGTTCACAGCTAAATTATAAAACTAGATACCAAATAAAAGCCTTGTTAGGACAATGTTTGAGACCTTGTCAATTGCAAAAGTGCTTTTACTTTGAACGAAAATGCATTTTCATCCATTTGCACTTGCACAATCTGCATGTAATTTCTGTCTGATTGACCAAGGCAGCAGCTCATTATGCAATCAGTGACTGGCTGCCCTCAGGACACTCTGAGAGCAAAGGAGAGGCCACAAAGCCACGTTCAGCAGGATCACACAATTAATTACATTTCAGCACATATGGAAAATGATCTACGACGGAAAAGTGCTGAAATCGGTTATAAGCGAAACAAATATTTTATTAGGCAAACACAAGTTTAACCCCTCTGCCCAGAATTAACATGTATAACTTTTACAACTTAACAGCAACAACCAGGAGTGTAAGGACGGCACACAAACCCAGGTGACAGATGTGGTACATATGCCAGACCAATAGGTGGTGGTACACCCAATTTAAAAACACTCCTCTTTTTGATGAAATCCATTTATTTAGTTTCCGTGGTTACAGTGAGAGGGGACATTGTTCAGCCGGTTTGAAGTATGTGCACTGTGGGGGTTCCGATTAATAAAAGTACCTTTCTCTGTGTTTACATACAGACATTCGTGGGATTGATGTGACATCGGAGGTGTATAGGTGCTGACAGCCTATTCACGATTTACATATGTCACACTTACAATAAGTGCAGCTGTGCACTTGGTGCTTATTCAAAGTCCCTATTCTCGCAGTGAGAGACGGCATGGATTTATTTAAATGCCCACTCCAGTATCTATTCTTCCATAATCCCCCGTCAGTGGCCCTAAAGTGCCCGCTGGACTAATGACTGAATGAGCCCGGAGCTTAGCATCACACAGACCTGAACTAAGATGACCTAACTCAGGGCAAACATCATTCCTGTGGCATCTGTCCAACATCCACTTAACAGTGGAGCAGTGTCCGGAGAGCCCAAACTATTTGCTCTTCATCTCCTCTCCCTTCGCGCACATTACAGTGATTTATGAACTGTGCGGTTTGAATATCACTCACTGGAATAAAGCAGATTATAAAGGTGCTTGTTGAGGGTTGTTTCCACCACTGGATGCATTCTGCATTTATTAGAATGGGATATGTGATATTCGCGTTTGTGTCAGAGGGCACTACAATTAAGGTGACATCCATTTTGTGTGAGGTCACTCACACAAAATGCCCTTTGACCTCCAATATCAGCACAACTGTTCTTCCGGTTAGCACATTCAGTTTTTCCACGGATCTCACATTTACAAGTGTTTTGAGAATCCAGAGTGACCCTGACCTTTGACCTCTGACCAAAATTCCAGAGTCGGTCCTCCCTGAATCCAAGCGAATTGGGTCAGATGTAATGAGATCGAATTCTTATAGGCAGCTGTAATGTATCACATTGAGAAATATCTGAGGTAACTCTGATCTTGAACTTTGACCTTCAGATACCAAACACTGATCATCCACATTTGCTCAAATTGGTGAAAGGAAATTGAACCTGGAATTCAAATTCAAAGATTTGATTTGGATAACCAAACCATGCATTTAGTCCATGTGAATGTTTGTTCCAGATTCAAAAGACAACAGAGTCACATTTCCGCTGTAAATTTGACCTTTGACCTCATGCTACTTCAATCCAAGGAAAACTTTGCAGCAGGTAAGAAGAGATGTCCTCAAGGACTTCATCTGTTATCACGCTCTCAGGAATATCGAGCGAACAGTCTATGTCTGGACATTCTATGAAAATGTGGAGACGTGTTTACCAAGATCCTTCTTTGACCTCCAACTGAACAAGAAAACATAGAAAATGAAATAACAATGATACAAACGGTACTGACGTCTCACTGTAATATATTTTGTACTGCCACTGTCCCAACAGATCATTTGAAATAAAAAAAGCTGATGCTGACTTCATCTGAAAACATGAAAAGGGGAAATAGTCCTCAGGCTCTCGCATGAGCAAAGCCCAAAACCTCCACCATGAAAAATTGAGTGCGGGCTTTGTCATCAGTCATTTGACAGAAACTGATGCAGCTTTGATCTAATGTACGCCTTCATGTGAGAGGCTGCATTTCTGCTTACTCCCTTCAATTTAACATCTCAGAGGGCCCACATTAAAGGCACAGTGTGTAGAATTTAGTGACATCTGGCAGGTGTAAATTCAGGGGTGTCAAACATAGGGCACGCGGGCCTGAACCGGCACACCAGAGGATGCAGCCCGGTCCACAAAGTGAAAAGACACTTGTTTGCCTTCAGAATTGTCTACATATGCGCTGAAAAGTCAGAGCTGAACATGTCACGTGTTTATATTTAAGTATGTGTGATTTCAATGAAATAAACAATTCATCTGAATTAAACCATAGCTTCTGCCCTTATGCTTGAAGAATTCGACACACTGTACCTTTTAATGTGTCCTCTCCTGTTAAGAGATCAAAGTGGGAGAATCTGGCTTTAGACCAATGATACAATGTATCCTACAAAATGATATGCATTCATAAACAAACCCCCCCAAAAATAAATGATTTTTAAAATATTGGTCCAAGTGAGACATCTGTTGCTTATTTGCTGATGGGTGTGTTGCATCTATTGTAGATTTTCCCTTAAATGGATGAACATTCAGTGCACAGTGTTGTACTTCCTAATGCTTTCCTTCTTCTTTTTTTGAAAGCAAATACAAATCAACAGAATTGTTTTTATAAATCAAATTAGCCCTCAGCCTTTAATTGAGTGAGTGCAGTAAATGATTGAGTCGTATGTGTGAGTATGTAACTGTCAGCAGTGTTTGAGAAGGGGTGGTGGTGGTGGTGGAGGGGAGGGGGGTGGTGATGATGATGGGCGCTATTGCAGCCAATGACCCAGAAAGAAGAAACAACAATTAGTATTCAATGGACATGCTGCTGTTTGCTGTGGCAACTCTCGTCCTCTAACACACACACACACACACACACACACACACACACACACACACACATACATACATGCATGTTGAAGCATAAACACATACATACAAAACATGCAAATGCACACACAACTGATGTGCTCTCACTTATGCTTCATTAAAGAGTGGCAGGGCCCTTCACTGTTCCAGACATGTTGAAGAGGAACATCCTCCTGTCCCATAGGCCCCCCCCCCCCCCCTCCCCCCCACCCCCCCAGCCAGCATCCAGCACCATATCTGGAGCATCAAGTGTCAAGTATGTAGTTGTAAACACAGCTACTTTACTCTCTGTATGTCTCTGTGCTACATGTCTGTGTAGATAGAAAAGTAGAGGATCTAGAATTTCAGTCCACTTGATTAAAAACACCGATTTCAATTTGAGACTAAGCAAAAAAAAAATGCATAGTGGCCAAATGGTGGAACTGCAGCTCATGTGTGTATGTGACAGGGCAATTTACATTGCAATGTTTACATTTGGGTCTTTAAACGTGTTGGACACATGGATGTATTGTAGGAGTGTTCTTCAGTTACATGGCACAGTGTGGCCAAAAAAGACTTTTCCCCATATACTAACATTGAGAAGAAGATAACAGTGCTTTTGTAGATTACATTCATTATCCCTCAGATTTTCCAGGAGTACAAAATTCAGAATACACTAGCTGTCTGACCTTTGTTTCTCTCCATTGCTATAGGCACCAGGTTCTGAAATGGACCTGTGTCCCTGTTCTCCAAAGTGGACTTGTTCTGAGACTGTGTTTGACAAGATGCTGCTCCACATACAGTTTGTGTCAACACATGCTTTACAGAGTCATCTGTGTCTGAGGCAGCGCCACCTGTTGCGTCCTCACCGAACTCATTGAAAGACTCTTCAGGCTCAGAGAAGTGATCATCCTGAGTTCCAGTTATTTCAGGGAGATTGTGAAAAAGACTCCGAACACTTGTTGTGCTAACCCTGACAACATGTAGATGTAGGCGGAAGTAGCTCCCAGCATAACAGAATTCCCCATTCAGTGTGTGTGTGGAGCAAAGCATTGTACAAATACATGAAGTACCACTCTGACTCCTGCTCCACATCTGCACTCGTCCTCTATGTGTTTAGTGATGCTCTCTCCATCACGTCCTCTGTTTGTTCTCCCCGTTTAACCTCCCGCTCCTCCTCCCCTCCCTTGTGATTCCTCCGCTCTTCAAATTTGTTTCACTGTTTGACTTTTTGGACTTTCTGATTGTTTGCCGACTGGAACGCCTGATTTATTCATATTAGATATTCTCCATTGCACCCACGTATATACCGCCTTGGTCTAACAAGTCCTTCGGTCTAACAAGTCCTTCGGTCCCAATACTCACAACAATTAGAACACATAGTATCAAAAAGTTATAGATGTAAAGTTACGGATTTACCTTCAGCTTTGAGAATGAATCACATCTTAAAGACGTGAATATCCACTTTGAGAGTTTCAAAACAATATGTGGCAAAAAGAAGGTTATTGAGAAAACCATAAAGATAAAGAAATGGAAATAAGAGATCAACTATACACTGCTACATTCTCTACAGCACAATATACATAAACAACAGTGTACTGTAGCACACTACCCCTCACAGGGTGCGAATGCATGTCCGTGCGCGCAGGCACACACACACACACACACACACACACACACACACACACACACGCACACACAGAAAGAGAGAGAGACTCTCCTGTTCAGCACTTGTGACCTAAAATCACTTCTATATATGTGTGTAATAAAATTTGCAGAAACATATCAACCTCCACTCGTCTACTCCTGTTTCCTTTCTCCCTCTCTCCTTCTCTTTGTCTCTTTCACTCAGTAATGAGTTTAGCCTCAGTCTGGGGGTGAACACTTGAAGTAAGCACAGAGTGGGAAATGTGATTATTGTAATTATTTATCCTCCCATTCTGCAACTCTTCAAGCTAATGGGCTGCTACTATCAGTTGTTTGCCCGAATCCCCACTTCTTCTTGGCAAACATCCCAAACTATTGGAGCGCAACTCCCATACGTACAAACTGCAGCCCTTTATTAACAATGAACACCACTATACTGTTTGTGGAGCCTCCATCCACTTTGCCTGCAGGAATTCAACACTCCACAAAGTTTAACACAATTCTCTTTGAATATTTGAAGATTTAAGTTTTATGCTGAAGAATTTGATATTTTTGTCTCACTGAGTGCTCATTATGGTCTGTAGCAGGAGTTTCTGCTGCCTGTTCCCGATTTGATATTCTGCCGGCACACAAATAAAGTTCATTGTTAAATCTAATGTGATATTTGGAAACAGTTGTGTCTTATATAATTTTTGTTGGACTCTATTTTAATTTATTCCAGGCCAAAATGTCACTCTGTTGCATTTGATCTTAAGTTTCTCTAAGTCCTCTGACACCGTCTTGTTTGCATTGTGGAAACAATATAATATTGAAAAGTCAACCTGCCTGACAAACAGCCTGTTGTGCAGAGTATAAAGTGGATTATGACAGTTTGAAATGTCAAGTTCAACAGGCCGATAATGGGCAAAAGTAAAGTTTACGTCACCATGGCGACTGTCAGACATGCACCAAACTCTTCGACCTGAAATCATCTAAAGCAAGTGTTTCAGCCTGCGACCTTCAAAGTAAAAGTGCCAGAGACTGGAGACCTGTCCCCTGACCCGGATTTGCACATATGAAGCAACATACAGAATGGATGTTGCCTTGGCTGCACTGACTGCGTGAGCACCATGGAACAGCAGTGCAGCAGTTTTGCTGCAGGTTGTTGTTACACGTCATTCTCATTGCCTACATGTTTAAGAGCAGAGCAGCAGAGTGGTTTCTGGTATCATGGCTGTATATACTCAAATAAAGGTGCAGCTATATATGCATGGGACATTTATACGTGGTCTTTTGATCACAGTAAAATCATTGACTTAACAAAATCAAGAAATGTGAGAGAGCTTTTACTTTGAAAGAGATGTCATTGTCAACAATTTATGGATCAACTGTTCAAGCCAGTTTTGAACCCTTGTTTCCAACAACTGTGCCACTGCTGCCTCGCTAGTCGCAATATATATTTTACTGTGGAGAAGCACAGGTGCAAAGTTACAGTGCCCCCCAGTGATCCGACACTGGTACTACAGTATTCTCATGCAGGTTAGAGATGTGAACATTTCTGAAGGCTCAAGAAAAATATTGCATCAGGAAATTTTCAGATTGATACGTGTTGTTGTTGTTGTTGTTTCTGACACGTGTTCACATTCACTCTTTCGGCGATGAATCGGCTCGGAGCTTCACATCGAACATGAAATCCCAACTTCAGGTCAGCGGGAGCAAAAGTGGTTGAAAGACCATTCCTCGAACGCTCTGCCGATTTGCTGTTGAGCTGAAATACCCTCAACACTCATTCTTACGTGAAATATCTGCCGGACACGGAATGTAAGAGGACAGCAATGCAACGGCTTCTTAAACACGTTCTGTTTCAAATCATGCCGAGAAATCCTCCGTGATTAAGTTCAGTGAGGACGAGGGAATAATCAAGCCAAGGAGTGAGGAAGGTGTAAGAGGCTTTGGCGTGCGGTCACATACAGTCCTCTCTCTTTGTCTGCCAGATAAAACACTCTGCTCCTCCACTGCCTTGTCTCCTCTTATCTCTCTGCCCTGCTTCTCTACTTTCTCTACTTTTAGCCTCGGCTGGACGAGGTTTGCAACATTAATGGAAGCTTGAAAACATCATCCACGCTCTTTTGATGCGGCGGGCAAAGAAAGGGAGAGACGGAGAGTCTCCTCTCCCTCGCTCGTCCGCTCCTCTTCCTGCTGCTGGTGAGCTGATAAATGTTGCATGGAGCTCACTGGAAAGATCCTTCTCCTAATCCTCTGGTCAATACAACAACTCCTCATTCAGCCGCTTTGAAAGCATTCCATCCCTATCACCTCCCTCCACCCTCGGCGCCGAGCGCAGCGCCGACATAAGACTCGTTCCTCATCAGATATGGGGGATTATATATTTTTCAAATAATTTTTCAGCCGCATCGGAGTGGCTCGAGAACCACGGTAAATGTGGTACCAGCGCGTGTCAGCGCAAACTCACACTCTCGCATTTGTATTCTGAACCTTGTGGGCTTCCTACAGGAAGTGGAATGAAGCTAAAAGCAAAATCTGCAGGGCTCCATGACACAGTCTCTTAAATGGCGAGGTAGAGCAGGCGGGAGCAGACTACAACGATTCATCCCGAGAGGCGCACGGCCGCACTTGCTCAAAGCTGATTGGAGGAGACGGCACAGGAAGAACAGCTCCGTTAACGTCAACATCGTCATTTGTTATTTACTAAATCTCACTAAAGTCTGGCTTCCGCAGCATTCAACTATCCAACTTATTATGATGACATCTAGACCAGTGCCGTGAGAAGTGATAGTGATAGGCTTTCATTAAAGGTGCAGTGTGTACGATTTTGTCGAAATAAAATGACAAAACAATTACATACGGACATTTTTACAAATGTATAATCACTTCAGTGTATGAGCCTTTCATGTATATTGACATCAGGAGCGGGTCCTCGCTATGGGGACCGCCATGTTTTTACAATGGCCCAGAGTGGACGTACCAAGCATCTTTTGAGCTTTAATGACAAATGCAGTCTACCACAGGTTCTCCTGCATCTTCGAACGGGAAGGGTGAGGTGATGGATACAACATGCAACTTCACAGGTCACCAACTCTTACACATTGCACCTTTAACTGTATCTATCGAAGGATGTCCAAATGTGAATATTTGCCATTCGCCTAATGACACAAAAAGTCTTCCAGAGATGAATACGGACTCCACCTCTACTGCAGACATTGTGTTCGAGCAGGTGGAGTCCTTCAGTGGTAGAGTTTATACGCCATCTGAGGCGACTATAGAAATGTATACATTCACTGTGTAATGATAGATGGATGAATTCCGGTGTTGGGACACACTGCTGTGACAGTGAATGGCCACTTTACGCCTAATGATAGCGGGACTGCCGGTGCCAATGCCCCTCTTTGTCGAAGCCATATGATTGATGAAAGTGCACTTACATACGTATGGTAGTGATACGCACAGAAAGGCTGTGTTTGAATGGTAAATGGCTGAATTGATATACAGCACTTTTCTTGTCAACTAGCTACTCAAAGGTCTTTTACATTACAGGAGACATTCAGCCACTAATACACACGTTCACAAGTACTTCTATTATCACGTATTCATAGATACAGCTGTATCCATGTGGGGTATTTATACTTTGCCTATAGAGACATTGTGAATGGGGGTGATGGGGATCGAGCCTAAACCCAACCCACTTTCTCTCTTTTCTAGTTAAAGGTGCAGTGCGTAAGATTGAGTGATATCTGCTGGTGAGGTTGCATGTTGTATCCGAACCTATGGTAACCCTCAGCTGTCATTAAAGCTCAAAAGAGGTTTAAGTCTGTCCATTCTGGGCTACTGTAAAAAAAAACTTGGCGGCCCCCGTAGAGCGGACCCGCTCCTGATGTAAATATACATTAATGGGCTCATTTAATAGAAAAAACAACAAATATGACCAAAATCACACACACGGCACCTTTAATAACACAATTATGCAAAATGGTGGTGGGGCTCATTATCTACATTGCCATGAGAGAACCTTGAATACAAATGCAAAATTGAAATTCTTGACCCACGCAGAGACCAGTGCGGGTGGATGAAAGTGGTTCACCTGGAGTGTCGGGCCAATTATATTTGATCTTCTGATCCGAACAGGTTTTTCCTCTGTCACGTCGGAAATGAACTTCCCCACCAATTTGAAGCAGAGTCAGTGGACAGTGGCGTCTTAAGCGCTCATGCAAGGCTCCTCTAATGAAAACATTTGGGGAGAGGAAGGTGGGGTGTGTGTGTGTGTGTGTGTGTGTGTGTGTGTGTGTGTGTGTGTGTGTGTGTGTGTGTCGTCCTCACCTTGCTGGTATAAAGACCTTTTGTTGGGTTGCAGGGAGGAGGAGGAGGAGGAGGAGGACTTGTTATTCTTGATATTGCTTTGCGAGTCCAGACCTCGTTTGCACTCACACCGAATCAGAGACATGTTGCTAAAGCCACTGTAACCGCTCTGATACTAATGCAGGTGGGCTGACATTGACAAGCAGTGATTACTACCAGAGATTAATGTAATGTTTGATTAGAGGGTGTTAAGAAATGCTATAGCAGCACATGGCGTCTTTCATGCATCTGTCAAAGGCGCATGTTAGATTTTATCGATGACAAACAGTAAATACAAATAGGCTTTAGGCTTGTTTACGTCTGAGGTTTGGATGGGGCCATTTGTGAATATGGTGGATAGGGATAAAGATGCAGTTCATGCCCTCCCATCAGAATGTCTCATTAAAGCTACACAGCAAATGAACGTTCGCTGCCTGACTATTATAGAGAACAGGGTGGAGGAGTCGGCGCTGGGAGGACAGCTATGTTTACATCGACATCTGTGACTTCATCGAAAATATGATAGTAATATAGAATATGAAGCATGTCCAAAGGAGAGAACTGTTTTTGTCGGACCACATTTCAGCTCTTTGAGCTTCTGCCGTGGATCCAAGTGAGCGTCACATCGCAGAGACAACATCCAATAAAGTCACTTACAGCAGCGTCACCTTGCATTCATTATTCAAAGAGGTGCATCCCTGCAGCTTCCAGCTGTGGGATTGACTGACTTCGACTTCCCTCACCCACAGACACCAGGACGACATCAAAGACTTGTGATTACGTTAAAAGCGATAAGAATTCCTTTTGTGTTTCACTGGCTCATGGTTCTGCAGCTCAAAGGGAGAAATGCCACATGCAGTGAAGCCTTGATGTTGTATTTGCAGTACAGGGGAATAATAGAGGAAATCCCGCAATTTAAATGTCTGCAGAGTTTTACACAAATACCTTGGATTCTTAATCAAAATTCAGCTGGAACGCTTAACTGTATGAGCGGATGCTGTTTGGAAGATCTCATTATGGTGCACATCAGAGAGCAACTTTCTGTACTTGACTTGTGAGGCATTCAAACGCTGAGACGTGGCCTCAAAAACTCGACGAGACGAGCGCAGACGTATGATACTTCTCACTGTAAGAGTCAGTGAAGGGTTGAATACATACCAGTGGGTCACAGCATCAAGACAAAGGCAGGAGAGCGGGGTGCTCTTTGTTCTATAATTTAGTGATACTGTCTGTGAACAAGGGCAGCCCTTTGATGTGATTGCATATCCTGCAGTAGCAGGTTGGGAAGATGGGCCAGTGATCGGTCCTCGGGGGCTTTGACTACTTCCTGGGATCAAGGCCCTCCTGCTGCGGAGCTCCTGAATTTGCCATGTGGTGATGATGTATGCTTTATGTAATGGGGCGATGGTCAGATGCGGGCTCCAGGAAAGCACATACACGTCCCTGCACCGCAAGAAAGTCTTTTACGAGTTGTTACGTTCTACAAGGTAGATGTGATTATCGCGAGATTAAAGGTGCAGTGTGTACAATTTCACTTCTAAACATACTACAAAACAATTACATACTGACCTGTTCATGAATTCATAGTCACCCTAAATGTATCATCTTTTTCCATTACCCTTGAATGAGCCCATTGATGTATATTTGCATGAGAAGGGGGTCCTCTCTACACGGGCCGCCATGTTTTTACTGAGGTAAAAAGTGGACGTATTACACATCGTCTGAGTTTCACTGACATCTGAAGTCTGTCATAGGTTCTCCTTCATGCTCAGAGGTGTGAGGCTGAGGTGCTGGATACAACATGCACCTGTTCTTACTGGTGCATGTTCTTACACACTGCACCTTTAATGTTCATGGGCCATGTCATTGAATAAGCCACTAAAACATAAAAACTCGAAGCTAAACTTCTTCATTTGGATGATACATTCAACACATATGCCCACCTGACTGTGTAAATTGCTGAGTCATGTTTGAAGATAGACAGAGATTGCTGTCTCGGGTGAGGTTTCATCCATCTTAGTCTCTCCTGACAGGTGACTTGTTGTGAATAACAGCCTGGAAATGAAGACATCTCAACATTACTCCGTGAGTGCTTCCCTGTGTTGTTGTTGTTGTTGTTGTTGTTGTTGTTAGTCATTCGTTCCTTCTCAGGTCTTTGTGGTGTTGTGTGCAGTAATGAGATTAATGGCTCGGCGTTGAGTCGTAAAGTAGCGATAACACCTTTTCTCCACTCGGGGTGTTACCGGGCTCCGGCGCACTGAAGAATGCTTTGGAGAGAGAGGAGGAATATGTTAGAGGGTGATAGCGCCAAAGGATTTACATTTTTTGGCCCAGGATGGATTGAAGAGCATCGGAGGGAGTGTGGTTTGCGCAAGTGGTGGAGTCAGAGTGACATGGATGATTTGCTGTGTTTACACAGTGAGTTCACACAGACGCGCGCACACACACACACACACACACACACACACACACACACACACACACACACACACACTCTCACATCGCTCAAATCTATGTCTTAGTGTAGCTGCCGTGTAATACAGTTTTAGTATTCACAGTTTTACCGGTACATAAAGTGAGTTGCAGTGAGTGGGTCACCCAGAAGGTTGTTGTGTCAATCTCAAATCTCCCTTGCCATATTGCCACATACTGTGGGTCATCCGGAAGGTTGCTGGGTCATTCCCAAATCTCCCATGCCATAAAATCCTTCATACCAGGCCTGTAATTTTCAATGGTGTAATTAAACAGCAAAGATACAGAGGAGTCAAAGCAATGCAGAGAAAAGAGGCTTAAAAAGTGCAAAGTGGTGAAAGTATAAGGAAAAGCTCTGGCCTTTAGCGACTTACTGAGGTCCACAGAATCAGTATTCACCCTCGTGTCCGTTTGATGTGGACATCATCATCATCATCGACTGCAATAAAGTTCCAGCCGAGCGTCTCTCTGAGTGTCTCTCTCTCATTGAACACATCGTTCACTGCAAACAGCATCTCCCCGCTGCTGCTGCTGCTGCTGCTGCCGCTGCAGAGAACTTCTGTGATGGGGGGCTTGGCTGAACAATATAGCAACTGCAATGACTGTCAGAAACTAAATGAGCCACAGACATTCCGAAACAGCTGAGCCTGAAAACAGTCGCCCGGATTTCATGTCATTCTACTCTCACTTGATTCCTGGGAAGGTCACACAGACTCCTGCCGTTTCCAAACAAGGACAGTCAGTTAGCGCTCCACATATTAGTCCTCAATCTTAAGAACTGGAGACAGGAACACCGGGCTCCTTTCTGGGTGTTGATCTTCAGGTGAGGATGTTGTTTGTACTATGTGACTCTTGAACTCCTGCCTGATTTCATCTGTTTTTTGGTTGTTGTTTTTTTAATTGTTATATTGTTGCTATTCGCCCATTCACCTGTTCAGTCTCGCAATGCGTTTATTTTGTCCATTCTGAGCCCCAGACAAATTCAGCTCAATTAAAGAAAGCAGTTTTTATAGACCAAACAGGACTTCACATCGTGTTTTGCGAACACTTCAAAACAAAACATCGTCTGCAAACAGCTTGCAAAAGAGTACAGTGTTTGCATGAACACATCACGTTGAGGAAGAGGAAGATGAGCAGAGAGAGCATCTTTACAGAGTGTTTGAGCCCTTGTGGCCGTCGGTCCTCTAACATGAGCGGTGTTGGGTTGTAAATAACTTGCGCTGCGCACACACAGTGCTGTAAATGCTTTCGAAACGGAACGGTACGAGGAACATTAAGAGATGAATACAGCTCTTCTGAGTGTTTCCCCACACAAAGCTAAAGCGTAGGCTGCAATTCATCAAAAGCCCTCTAATGCAACACTGCTCCACAGTGGTGCATACGAATGTAGGGGATGTTACACTGGGGGCACTATAATGAAAATGCTACTGTATAAAATAACTTTATCTTACCAAATGGATCTATCCCCACTCCGACCAACAAGGATATGTGTTCGGTACCTTGGCAAAGAATGAACTAATACAGACCATCAGGTTCCTCCTCTGATGTTAAGAACAGTGCTCAGGAAAGTTTTTCTTTTTGGCAAAATCGCCCCACCTCTATAAAGGTTTGAGAAGGAAATTTAAAAAAAAGGGAATAATTAAAGGAATAATCTAAACCAATGCTGGCATTTATATTCAAACTAATCAATTTAATGTCTTTTACGGATCTGCAGGAACCTTGAATGAGCTTCAAAACACCCCTTTTATTTCTTCATCGATGCTACAGATCATAGTTATAAGCACATCATTCTCGGGATGACTCAGCAAAAACAGTTGAAAGTATTGTCAGTCCTGCCTGCAGTGTCACACAGACGGTACATAGTTAGTATGCAGGTGATGTGCAGGCCCAGGGTGTCCACTCTCAACACTTTACCCCAAGGGATGGAGCTGTGACTCTGGGTTATCCTGACATGACAGGCTCCTTGTGATTTGGAGGGGTCGCGGAGGTCAGAGCCTGGTTGCCAGGGGCGACGGAAGGAAGCAAAACGGCAATGAAGAGGAAGAAAAGGAGGGGAAATATGTTTGTTCTCATTCAAAGTATAAACCAGGTGTCAGCTTTGAAGAAGGGCGCATTACAGAGGAGAGCAAGCAGTCGTGGGACGTACACCACCTGTCGCCATCGGCTGAACACCGGGTCGATATCGGGCAGATCACTTCAGTTGGAGACGTGGAGTGACGAGAACGTGTTGCAAGACGGCGACTGAAGTAAGTGAGTTTCTTGGATGTCACTTTTGGGAGAAAGCCACGATCCCTTGAAGCCTCTCATTATTCTCCCGCTCTGTTTGGCCGTGACTCGACAGGAACGGATTCTTCCTCTAATCTCAGAATATCAGACGTGAACCATTAGTGCCAGCTGCCGTTTGATATCACCCGTTGACGAATCTTCTTCGCCGGCTGCTCATTAAGTTGCTCTGAGGCCTTGTGGATTGATCAAAACCACTCTTTAAAGCCTCCCGTGCGTGTCCCTCTTCTCGGGCCGAGCCGTTGTTCACCATTTCATTTTTAGCAAGTGGCGCTTACACTCGTCTTTTGTCGAGCGAATGCAAAATTAGCCGGTTCATCATCATCATCATCATCATCATCATCATCATCATCATGCACCCGTCGTGATCAGAGCCTTTCCAGAGCTGGTTCTCTTTGACCTCTGTTGTCGGTCGTCGGCCTCACTTTGAAGCTTCGCTCGCACCGTGGTGCTGTGAACTAATGATAATGTCAGCATTCTGGCAGCATGTCGGACAAATTGAAATTGAAAAGTCAGGAAATCTCCAAAGTCCTAGGAAATAATGGCGTCCGTCCTCCGTTGGGAGGAGCTGGACGGATGGGTGTATGTCTGGGGCTAGTTTCACTGCAGTCCACTCGACGGTGGCTGAGACATTTCAGCCAAAGCCACAAATGTCAGTGTCATTAGGAGTCATTGTCGGGGAACCACGCGTGTCTTCACAAAAGTTCAGGGCCATATATCCAGTGGTTTCTGCCATATGTCATTTGTGGGCAAATGAGAGGAACGACTTCCCTCTGCTATGCAATGAGGCCGTCCAGACCTCCAGGCCCCTTAAGTGGGTTCCTTTACCTTCAAAGGTGGGCTTCTTATATGACATAAAACCACATGTGTAAAGAGCCCACTCCTGAATTTGATACTTTAGATGGGTGGTTACTGACGCTAATAAGCAGCTAAACTAAATACACACTGTCACAGACAGACTCTATGCTGATGACATTTTGATGTGACATACGTGGTTCATTTGACAGCGGTTTAATCCATTTCCTGAGTTGGTACGTTTACATTTACGCTATATTAGATGGATATAGAAATAGAATTGCACAATAAAGGTTGAAAAACTGAAGTAAAATTAAAATTCACTCACAGTATACTAATGTGTGTAATCCTACAAGGAGGTCTGATCGTTTTTTAATCGTAACAAATGATTTGCTATGGCATTTTCTTGATCTTTGTATATCTTTGAAATATTTCGCCAGTGCTGACACCTCATCATCATTTAACCAAAAAAAAGGAATGACTTTGTTAGCATTCTGCAGCAGCACATGCCATCAGTCTTGCTGTCAAAACTTTAGGGTGATAAATCACAAGGAAGAAACACATACTGACTCAGAACTCATGTGAGTAAATTCAAGATGGATGTCAGACCTATGGGAGCGACAAATGTGTGAATCCAACACAAGTTGTGACTTTCTCACGTTTGACAATAACACACATTTCTAAAAGAAACACGTTTGGACTTTTCTTCTTACTATATTTTTCTATTACAAGGTAAAACATTGGTCAGGTCTGGTCAATCATTTTTCTTTTCTTTAAGGGAATGAATTTATGAATGTTGTTTGTTTTAACGGTTTCGAAATGACTCCTGTTAACAGAGGATCCCTGAACGAGACCTTGCCATTTCATTTTCATAGTGTGGCGACATTTTCACCTTGATTATCGGCAAAAAAGTGTAGAGTATATAAAAACAATGTTTTACAGCCCCCGAACCATTCTTTTCTCTGTTCTTTGCCTTTCATTTATCTTTGATTATCTTGTCCTTCCTCCTCGTCCTGGTGCACTCAGTGTGGATCAGGTGAGCGAGTGTCCGCAGCCTGTTTACTTTGGCTCCTGAGGAAGTTTCAGGGTCAACCATTAATATGTCTAAAAGTGGTTGAGCCCCAGGTGAAGAATATTGAAGCGAGCAACAAAAGCTGCAGAGATAAAGTCAGAGCCAAGGACAAACAGATTGGCACGGTCTATTCAGATGCCCGAGCAGGAGACGATGAGATTATGTGTAAACATGAATTCCTCTTCTTCCTCCTCCTCCTCCTCATATTTGACAGGAACTGAAAACGGATCCATAGATGGCTGGAGGGACCTGAGCCAGGACCTGAGCTGGACCCTCAAAATGATTACAAGTTATTTTTGAAAAATTGAAACTTCATTATGTGGACACGGACACACACACACACACACACACACACACACACACACACACACACACACACACACACACACACACACACACACACACACACACTCAAAATGGTATTGCTGCAGTTACACCCATCTCTATATCTATTGATCTTCTGCTATGAGACTTTATAAATTGACCTAATCTTGTCTTACGCGATATGAGGTCTATTCAGGAAACAGGTGCATTTCACAAACATGGGTCTTCGATATGATGAAGGTGCAGTGTGCAAGATTTGGGTCATTTTTGTCAAAAAATTACACGAGCGGTGGATCCTTTCTATGGGGGCCGCCATGTTTTTACAGTGGCCCAGAGTGGACATACTAAACATCTTTTGAATTTGAATGAAAACTGAGGGCCAACCTAGGTTCTCCTTCCTGCTCAGAACTGTAAGGGTGAGGCCATGGATACAACATGGAATGTAACCTCTAGACGTCACCAAATCTCACCCACTGCACCTTTAATTGGCATCTGAATATAGTCCACTGTAAACACACGGTGCACAACGCAATCGAACCCACGACCCGCTGGTCAGAGGTCAGACCCGCAGCTCTCAGATCCCATCCCAGGTCTTTGTGTTCGAGGTTTTGTATTCAAACAAAATAACATTTGATATCTTACTTGTCAACGCTTGATGAATGATGATCGCTGCGAGCTGTGCCCACTCGCCTCGGCCGGAGGAAGTGGCAGAGGTGGATTTTGCCCGAGACTGTCTGGGCGTCCGCATGAGGCAGTGAAGCAGTGAAGGTGGGATGGACGGCTCCGCGTGAGGACGTGTCTGAATTGTTACATCACTGTCGAGCGCTCAGGCCAGAGAGGAGGAGCTGGAATCAGAGCCACTGAGTATTAAGACGAGAGTATATACTGTATGCTTTCTACACTCCACCTCTGCCGTGTCATGTCTGCGAGCGGCGGGGTCATCAGCATATTGACAGAATACGCACATTTCTGTGAGCTGGGGGACGATGGAGAGAGCAGTAAACAGAGTGTGCAGTGTTTATTTCACTGTTCCATCAAGTGTATCTGTATCGCTTCCTTTGCTGTGTGTGTGTGTGTGTGTGTGTGTGTGTGTGTGTGTGTGTGTGTTCCTATCAATCATGCGCCAGTTGATGAATGCATGTCATGTCATCTCAAGGTAACAGCTAAATGGCTCAAGTGGCACCGCGCCTGTCACTCATGCCTGAACACACCTGCAGGCGCTAATTAATACACTGAGGAATCAGTCTTCCTCAGCATAAGGAGTCTATACGTTGTGCTATTGCATGAATGTATTCAAACACTCAAGAGACCAACACTGAGTTAGGAAAAGAGACGGCATCTGAGCGAATTGTAGTGCATGTTTGGACGCTTTACAGCGATTGTTTAATGATGTGAAGTGCACTTTTCTCATGACCTGTCGCAGCATAGGTTCAAACCATAGACTGTATATAGAAATGCTCTGTGACTCCTACTTCCTGATTCATCCAAAAATGGGCAAAGAGGCGGAGCACGGGTGGAGCTGGGGTTGGGCCCATGTTGCGGTCGCAGCATCCACAGAGTGGAAACGTGACTTTGCTCTTCACTGTCTTGTTCTGACTTTGTTAAAGTCACATTTTTGTTTTTGATAACTTGCCCATTATTGTATTTTGTTGTTCAGAGCCTGAAGTCTTATCATTGGGAATTCAAAGATCTTTTATCAGTCATTATGTTCCAGTGTGATACGGGGAGTTGTTATTGTCGGTGGATGTATTATTCACGGCTGTTGTTCATCCTAATCTGTTTTTACTTCTGATTTAAACAACTTTTGAATATAACTCGATATGTCAAACATCCCAGGAGCTTCAACACTCGGCCCTTGGTGTCTGTGAGGAAAACTCTATTTCAGTTGATGAATTCATCTCTGATAACAAAGCACTGTTCTCCACAGTGTACTGGCTCCTGAAGGTCCCATTAGTTATACATTATTTTGGACCCATTTCCCCTTTTATCTGAGATTTCAGCAAAAAACAAATGTTTTCACGAATGAAGTCAATTCTCCTAACAAAGTTTCCTTCTCTTTTCGGGTGCACTTATATCTCAATGAGGTCTCCATTGACTTCTTACTTGTGATGGAACTCTGAAGTTTCCATCATGCCATTATTGGCTCCTTCACATAAAATGAATGTAAAAAAACATAAAAAAGTCAAGAAATCTAAAAGTAAAAAAAAATCAATACAAATGACATGGATCAAAACAAAATATTTTCACGTCAAAATACTGTTAATAAATTGGAAGTACGTGAGGAATCCATCTCTTTCACTGTGGCGGTGAGGTTTGTTTCAATCTCTCAATGCAATGAATTTCCCCCTTGAGGGCTTCGAGGCTAAACTCTCTCTTTGTAAGGAATAAAAAAAAGTGATTTATGCTCAACCACATCTGCCTACAGCAAGATTATTCAACATTTAAGGATTTGGTGTCAAAATGTGTCATACGTATTTTGTAAAACGGCATCCCTGTGCTTTATGCACTGTGGCCTAATTTCACGTCCCAAGAGCTAAATGGAAGAAGACAGCGCTCGGTTCGTCTCTGTCATTCACATCAAAATGTCCTTTTTTATCCAGGCATCAACTATAATGTGGACTTCAGCATAATAACATCATATGTACAGGTATATTTCCATTCTCACTTTGCTGTATTCGACACTTGCATTTACATGAAGGAACCTCATTCTCACACCATGATGTGTTGATAATGACATGTAGTGCTCACATTGTGGTTTTTCTCTGTTAGACGGTCACAAGTAAAGATGTCATTGGCCAAAACTGGCAAAGGCTCTACACCTTTCTGGAGTGATAACCGACCACTATCATGAAACTGTTGCAGTGACCATGTAAAATGACCATTTTCCCTTTTGTTTTGCTGAAATGAGATCCACGGAATTCAGCTATAATGAGCTATTGTCAAAAATCACCTTCTGTCAACACCTCTCCCATCTGTGGCTGTGATGTCCTTTAAGTGTGGAATGACGGTACATCACACCAATGTGCACACAGCTGGGTGTCAGGTCAAATCCCTGATCTTTTGGGTGCAAGGACTCAGAGAACTTCAGAGATATACGTTACTGTCATGATGGGAGTAAATGCGACAATGTTAGGTGATGGTGAGAGTTTGAATTTCAGTCATTTATCATCGTGGCAATTGTTCTTTAGTGTTATAATAACCCACAAGACCCTTGTTTATAGACAGAGAAAAGAATCTACATTAACATATTAGATTTAAATACATCCTGGAAGTTGTGTAAATACTGACCCAATAATCAAAATGTGGAAAAAAGCCTTCAGAGAAACGTTAAGCACCAGTTCCAGCTGGAGTTGGAGCACTTGATTGTGCTGCAAGCTTCACCCCAGTCTCCTGGAAGTGATGTACACTCTACTTAAAGTACTTCCCCTTTGCCAAGGAAGGAGTCATTTTTCTGGACAGGCCACTTCAAACAGGAGAAAGAGGCAGATTATGGGATTCTGTCTTCTGTCTGTGCAACCGGCAGCTGGAGCTGTCACAAGCATGATTGTGGAGTGTTGCCTGGCTCCCAGCAATTTGCATTTGGCCAAATTCACAGTGATTTGGACTCATCGGGGTCCCCTGGGGGCGGAGCTTCTGGCAGCCCATGCGCGTGTCAGTGTGATGGCTGTGAGAAGTGACCGTTGACCGCCATGTGGTGAAGATATCAGCGTAGATGCTGTGATAACATGAGTTGTGCCAGAACCTGAGAGGGTTGCCTCACTGGAGGAGCAGCAAAGAGAGACACTGATGGATGGACTTGAATCGAAAGATGTCGTGACAGCTGTTATTGGCAGATGGTTCATCCAATCACCTGCCAACGTTCTGTTTTCAAACCAAATGGATTTTCCTGAACTTTCTCCAACAAAGCCGTCACAGATGGTTCAGTGTAACAACCCAATCAACGTATTGTTTTTGAAATAAATAGCCATGCTCTTTGAGACCTTAACCCAGACCTGGGCATTTCACGGCCTGCAGGCCACATCTGGCCCGCGCCATTTTCCATGTGGCCCGTGGAGTCGAGTCCGAGCTGCACTGTTTTATGCATGAAGCTAAACATTCTTTGCCAAAATATGCTTTTATTTTTGAAAAGCCTCCATTTCCTGCGTGTGATTCTGTCATGCTTGATGTTTACATGCGAGGATGGAACCGAGTCGAGTCTAATTCTACCACCATCTGTTTTGGTGGAGAACTACTTGTGTGAGGTGCGCTGTTGAATTGAGTTCCTGTGGGAACGCCTGCGTACATGGTTCAAGATTGATTAATAAGGGCCTTGGCCACCTCTGCCCACCCCCTGGCTCCGCCCCTGACAATATAGTCCACTGTCGTATCTTGTCATGCTCCTTCGTCATTAACTTTATCTATTTAAACGTTTGTTTAACAACTTGGCAACAGACTCTAAAAGTATCCTCTTCATATTGAGAGATATTTGCATTATATATATAATATATTATACATATTTACTCTTTCTTACCGGGCTCATCCAATCTGAATTTTTGTCTCGTTCGGAATGAAAAGACAAAAACTATGTTACATAAGAAGCTTAACTCAACTGTTCCAGCAGCTCTTTCGTCGCTATTGAGTTCATTGTGTCTCAGTAAACACAACAGGTAAAAAAAAAACGAGTGTTTCCTGCTCCGTCCTCAACCTTCCCATCCTCCCATAGAAAGCTGTGTCCTGATAGACACTGTGACCGCTCAGCCTCCCTCACCACGACATGGTGCGATAAAGAAAAGCTCGATGCAAAGCAAAGTGTTTGGAACAAGCCGTCGTCACGCATCACAGAAGCAGGTTTCCTGCCGCTGGTCTGTGCTTTTTCAAAAACTGGGGTTGAGACTCCGAGGAAACCACCAGCCAGTTCCATCGGCTGCCGCAGGAGAGCGAGGTAGATAGACATTTGGCAGCCATGTTACTCTGACTTTGCTAAAAGTTCAAAATAAGTTCATTGGGGCAGGAAGCAGAGCTGCTCGTAATCTTTCTTTTTACAAAACACCAAACAGAATGAGTTCGGTCCTCGAGTTAAAGAACAGACTACGCTTACTCTGAGTCGGCCACACTTGTCCTGCCACGACCCCCCCCCCCCCCCCCTCCCCCCCCCCCCATGATCACCTCTGACGATCACTAACAGGGCCAGACTCCTCCCATTCATCATGGATGGAGTTCAAAGACTCAGCTGCAGGATACAGTACGCGCCGCGTCCCTGCCAAGATTTGGGCTGCATTCCCCATTCAGCCCGCGAACGGCAGCTTAGCTGCAGATTACACAAAAGGAGAATTGGCAGAGGCCAGTGTTTGTCTGTTTGTGTAGGACAATGTGTCTTATGACGAACAAACGCTCTCTCGCCAGTCGTCCCCTGCTTTAAGGATAAGACACATTTATAGCTCACAAACGGGTGGCATTGTTTCCAGCGGCTGAGCCTCTCATGCGCACACTGCCGGCTTGACTTGATGAGGAGGACATTAACAAATAAGCCGTAAGGACGTCATAATGGGACCACAGAATGGCGCCTTGGCATCTATATCTGCAGGAAGCGGAGCCATTAGAGGCATAGCTCCGCCCGCTATAGTTCTACAGGCCTCAGAATGAAAGGCCCTGTCTCTATTATAGGTGCAGTGTGTAAGGTATTGGTCATTTTGGGCACTTCCATGAATTGAGGAAAAGATTACAAAGCAAATGATAAACTTAAATGAGCCCTTTTATGTATATTTATATGGGGAGCGGGTCCTCTCTACCATGTTTTTTACAGTAGCCCAGAGTGGACGTACTAAAACGTCTTTTCAGCTATACTGGCAGCTGAAGTCGATTATAGGTTCTCCTGCGTGCTGGGAAGGGTGAGGTGATGGATACAACGTGCGACTTCACCACTAGATGTCACCAAATCTCACGCACTGCACCTTTTAAAAGGCGTTCATCGTTTATACATGAAGAAGATGTGTTTTGCATTTCCGACCGTCTCAACCTGCCTGGTTCTGGAGACTTAGCGCTACGCGGAGATGCCATCATTGGTGCTACGTAGGGGATCGAACGTTAAAGTGTGTCATTTGAAACGCACACATCAACTGTGTGTTCGATACAGCACCTTTTAATCTGTAAACACAAAACGTCTTTTGCAAACAGGAGTGGAATTATTCTAGCCACACATATTGTGGTGAAAGGCTCGGGGTCATGGTGATGTCAGTTCTGTGTTTCTCCAGCTCTCCAGCAGCATCAATTCAACCACTCATGGTTATATGTATGAATTGTGAATCACAACTGTCTCTCTGTATCAAGTATACTCACTGACACTATGGGTTTCCAGCACACATTCTACCTGAGGTGTTGCACAGAGGATGATTTTACTCCTGGAAACACACTGAAGAACATGGTTAAAGGTGCAGTGTGTAAGCTCACCCTTCTGAGCAGGCAGGAGAACCTATGGTAGGCTTCAGTTGTCATTGAAACGGAAAAAAAAAGTTTAGTACCTCCACGTTTACCTCTGTAAAAACATGGCGGCCTCCATAGGGAGGCCCATCCTCATGTAAATATACATTGATGGGCTCATTTAAGGGTAATGGAAAATTAAACATTTAGTGAGCATAAATCCATGAAAATGTCAGCATGTAATTGTTTTGTAATACAAATCTGCATGATAGCTTTATTTGGGAGGTGCTAATGGGAGGTGGTAATGAGCGAGGTTGTAATTAGCACTAGTCACTATTCAGCCAGAGCACTATGAGCCACTACTTCACTTCCAAAATCTTTGCCTCTTACCTCAGCGGCAAAGAATGAGAGGAGCAGTTAATGGGCCCTTGTGTGAAAGGCCGTCCTCCAAAATAACAAAATTAGGTTTGGATTAAAGTATCTTTTTCACGATTAAAGGAAGTAGAACACAAATACGAGTGAAGAGTGACCATGGCCTCGGTCCTGATTTGTTTTAGCCAGGAAACGTGACATTCCTGGTTCTGTCTACTCAAATATAAGGTGTTGTGACCTTCTCCTCGGTGCGGTGATGGGATGATACCAGCCTGAAGCAAAAATGAACTCCATTGGGACCAAAGGGCAATACAGCATAATGTATGGTAAATGTCAACCTCAGTCCTCATGTGAAGTGTGTCAATGCATCCCGCCTTTTCAATGCGACATTTTTCAGTACGGATGCATCCGCTCGTTGCCTCCAGTTGGATATCGTCAAGTCGTAATAGCAGAGCAACACCAGCATTCAGGCTCATGATGAGTTTGGTCATCAATCTAAACATCTCAACTTACTTATACTACGTTTCCTGCGTTTACTTTGTTACCTGTCCCTGGATTCTGTAATGATGCTGCATGTGTTCTCGAAAACACTGGCAGCATTGAGAGGCTTTGAGAGCTCTTTTCCCTTCCCAACATGCACCCCTGGTACCCTGAGTGGCTCTTGGTCCTTTTGATCTGTTCATTGCTGGTACATGTATTTGGGCAAAATGCTTCGTCTATCTTTAGTCTGGCTGTTCTTCAGATGGTCATTGGGCTGGTTCCCTTGGAGCTGACATTAAAGGTCATTGTGAGTCATTATGGGCGCAGAGATGGTGGAGGACACACTTCCACTGCTCAACATCAAATGGGTCTTCTTTGTTGTATGTTAGGAGTAAGGACTTTTCCCGCCAGTTTGTTTTCTTTTTATTGACAGTGCCTTTCGTACACATCTTTGTTTACATCTCTCATGGTGCGTCATGCTCTTCCTGTCCAATCGGCTTTCGCCAGTGTTTTGGTTGTGTTGTGGAGGATCGTTAGAGGTTGATGAACCATGATGACCTTTTATTACATCCAAGCTTTTAGTTCGCACTGTTGATTTCCTTTATTTATTTGATTATGACTCTGCCTCGCCAGGCTTTTGCTTTAGAGAGTAAATCTCACTTGTGGACTGTTGAATATCTTAACTCTTTAAAAAAAAAAGGATTTGAAAAAGTGACCTATCGTGTGACTTTATGCAAATCAGCAATTGATTGTGCATCTTGTTAGATCTCATGGCTCACACATGAAGCAGTTACTAAGTGTGTGTTCCAAGTCCCTCTAACCCACTCGCACACAGACACACACACACACACACACACACACACACACACACACACACACACACACACACACACACATACACACACACACACACACACACACACACACACACACACACACACACACACACACACATACATACACACACACACGCAACCGACTTTAGTCATCATTAGCTGAGGGAGTCACAAGGTTTTCCTAATTGCACTGTGAACATTTGAATTTTTAGCTTATGCGCACTTGCTTGTAAATGTTAATATAATCATTTTTGCTTTTTAAAATGTCATTCAAAATTGTTTTTTATTTGTGTTTTAACTGTTTTGTATTTGCTGGAATTTCTCCTGATTATCTAAAGGTTAATAAATAACAATAACTCGATTAACTAAGGTTTTGATGGATGGATGGATCATAGATTGTTGAATCGAACTAAATTACATTACTAAGACATGAACTTGGAAGTCCTTAAATCACACGTGGACTATTTTGAGTCATAGTGTTACTTGCGTTGCTTCCTCTGCTGATGAGGTCTGCTCCAGCTCTCTCTCTCTGTCTCTCTCTCTCTCTCTCTCTCTCTCTCTCTCTGTCTCTGTCTCTCTCTCTCTCTCTGTTGTTATGCTTTGATAAGGTCTCCTCCTCGCATATGTCTACTTCACTCATCCTCACTTCCTGTCTTTGTTTACGTGGCCTTTTGGAGTTAAGCTTGTGACTCATGTTTATTTACCATGTGCTACCTTTTCAAAATAGTTTCACATGTCATTTTAGACTTTTGTTTGTATTCTGCAGAGCTTGTCCTGTGGCAACTCACCACAGAAAGACAGAGAGGCCGTTTCTCACTTATATATCACTTTCTCCAATTACCGCCTCATCTCATCTCCCGACTTGTCTAAATAATACGCTCATATAATTCCAAACTGATTCGATTAGGGTCACGGTGAAGGAAATTACCCCTGATTGACAGGTCTCCAATGAGTATCTGCATGTTGAGGAATCGTATTTAGTGGAAACAGTGGACTGACTCCTCCAGTATAGGGAGCTGTGCTGTGCATGTTAATCTGAAGGAATATTCATTTCTCCAATCTGGCATTCTTCCCCTCTAATGTATTCCTGGCTGTAAATACCTTGAGGAGTAGCTACACTGCCGCTGATAAATAATGCATCACTGATAAATGAAGCAGGCTTACTGTGTGTGTGTGTGTGTGTGTGTGTGTGTGTGTGTGCGTGTGTGTGTGTGTGTGTGTGTGTGTGTGTGTGTGTGTGTGT
>JAFBJT010109913.1:0-14739 GCA_016785325.1 Chascanopsetta lugubris
AGATGAAATACAACCAAAGTGGACAGGGGGCGGGCGGGGTGGGGGGGGGGGGCTTGTTTATTGTGGAGCGACAGCTGTCTACACCCACACAAGGGACGAGTCGGGGGGCTGCATCCTCTCAGGTCTCCAGCATCCTCGTCTGTCCACCTGTGTTCCTGCCCCGGCCACTCTGCTCCTCTTCTTCCGTTATCCGTCCTCACACAGCAGGAAACTCACTAAACAAGTCTGCCGGGTTCTCAGGGACTCAGATGTTGAGATGTGGTCATTCTGGATGTGCACTGTGACTTAGATAATAGAAGTGGTTGGGGCTGAAAGAAGGAAGAGATGGACGGATGATAGTGGGAGTAATGGAGCGATGATAGGAAATGAGAGCAATCGGGAGAACGGTCCGTGTATGTAAACAAGAGCTTTTTATTCTCTCCCTAAAACAGTGTCCGGTTTTGCTGATGTATCAGACTTTGACCCAAACCCAGCGACAACAACCGAATGTTGACATTTTGAGCCAGACAGAGCATTCTAACATTTATTACCATCTGTGTTAAGGTCCTCATCTATAATACGAGGAACCAGATCCCAAAATGAAAGTGCTTATTAACTGTGTTGCACCAATTCTTTTAATTAAATCCTCTCTTGAGGCTTTATTTATAGTCTTGTATTAAGGTTGTTTACTGCTCTGTAGATACAGAGCCAAGCAGAGCTGCCATAGCCAACGTGCGCCAACACAAAATATGGATGTGTCAGGCTCAATTAATTGCTATTTCTCAGGGTGCTCGATTT
Source organism: Chascanopsetta lugubris (assembly GCA_016785325.1). NCBI lineage: Eukaryota > Metazoa > Chordata > Actinopteri > Pleuronectiformes > Bothidae > Chascanopsetta > Chascanopsetta lugubris. The sequence goes on from JAFBJT010109913.1 coordinate 778, forward strand.
AACTCCTATTAGTTCTAGCTGCAGTTTTGTTTATTTGCTTTTATTTTTTTTACTTTATTCTGAAAAAGTCCTTGTGAAAATCAAATGACACTCCTACAGAGCGAATAGCGAGGGAGGGAAGTGAACCGAACATCCACAGACAACCTGGTTCACAGCAGTGATGGATGAGCTGGGCCGAGTGGAACTTAACCGGGCGGAGAGGTTAACGTGGTGCTGAGGATGGAGGGCGCTCACTGTGGCCTCGGCTCAGAGTGGACAGTGGATTAAGAGAAAGAGGCTCAGAGAGAGAGAGAGAGAGAGAGAGAGAGAGAGAGAGAGAGAGAGAGCAGTGTGGCCATGTTTCCTGCTTGTTAACCCATTTTTCGGGCTTTGAACTTAACTTCCAAATATGAAAAACACAGCAGGGGATCCTCCGGTCAAACAGAACAACGGGGAAATCTCCTGCAGGTTGAGGCGAGGGGCGGAGCAACACGCAGGAAGCAGGAGGATCGTGTTTCTCCGAGCTCATCGTGTTGACAAATCCATCTGCAGCCCTTCTCAGACATGTCCTGGGGAGAATCGGTGGGGATCTCCGAGGATTCACATTTGAAGGTTCACGCATGAAAACTCAGCGGGAGGTTTCTCCGTTCACGTGCCCAGAAATAATTTTGGGGATCTGCAGCTGTTGGGATATTCAGAGAGGAGGCGGTGCAGGCAAATGACGTGACAACTGAGCGGCAAACTCCGAGAGTGACGGACGAGTCAATTACAGAAGTGGGAAAACTTGCAGTTCACAGGGGGGCCACTTGAGGCTGGCTCCAAAAGCGAGTCGAATCCCCATAGACTCCCATGTTAAAATGGGCAAGTGAATGACTGATGTTTAAAGCCCGGTACAAACTCCACCTTTGGTCTCAATCAGTCCCATTTTTTCCCGTGACAACGGTACGAGGTGAATTTCTTTTATTCTATCAAGGTTTGAAATTGTGCATAATTAAAGGGTGAACGTCATAGACGTTACATCATGGCCGCATCCACTAGCTTAAATCCTTGTGTGGATCTGGTGATGTATTCACATATGGGCTCCTCAGGAGCTTATGAGGGAATTATAATAAGGGGCCAGCAGGAGAAAGGCCAAATGGAACTCCGGAGGCCTCAATGATGACCTTGATGTTCACACATGAACTGTCTCTGGAGATAATGCAAACGATCTTCAGAGTGCACTATAAAGAACAACGTGGTTTTTCTGTTCTCAGCAGTTTTCATGAATGAGTCCGCTTGTTTGGCGTGAATCCTCCACATAATCTGTTATATCTGATCTCATGTATATTTAGCAGAGGGACAGACTGACTCCAGAGAACGTCTGCAGCCAGTGACTCGCGCACATTCGTCCCATCTGCAGAGCTCAGGAGATTATCCAGAGTTCATGAGAGCTTGTCCGAAAGCAGCTTCGGTGTCATCAAGCTCCTAAAACCCACCCATCACCTACTAAACCCGCTCGGGGGTCGTGTCCGGGTCCCTTTTTTATTATTATTATTTTTTTAATCAGTCACGACGAGGAATTAGCTATGGTTGATAGAAGTCTTTTTTAACAACTTGGACACCAGAGAGAGAGAGAGAGAGAGAGAGAGAGAAGCTGTAAAACAAGAGGCGAGGGCAATCAAAGCGGAGATGATCATAAACCGAAGGACAGGAAGGAGACAACACGGTGGAGATGAGGCCACGTTGATTGCCTGTAGCGCGCTGATTGGTCTCATTTCCACTACGGAGCTTTTTTTTCCTCCATTTTCATCATCATCGCAGCCGAAGCCTCCGTGTCATTAGCCGTCAGTGTGGTCGCCCGTTTTTCTTTTTCCGGCGGATTACAAGGAGACCTTTAAACTCCCATTCATCTCCGTGCTGCCTGCGCGCTCATCAATCCCTCTGATCACGTCCACGCCGTCGCTTTAATTAGCCAATTTTTTTTTATTTTCTTATTTTTAAGTGCTTTTGATCTTGCGCCGTTAGCATTTTCACTGAGCGACCCTGCTGCAAACTGTGGCAACTCTTCCATTCACAGTCTCTGCCCCCAAGAGATGTACTGCCGTGACTGCTGCAGCAAACACACACACAAAAACAGCACATTCACTGCAGCTCCGGAGAATGTTCACAAATTAGAAGAACACACACACACACACACACACACACACATACACACGCTGAGGAACTGGGACATTCTTAGCGCAATGGGGACATCTCCCCCCCTTTCTCACGCTGAATCCCTAAAATCTCATTGACCTCAAATCTATCAAAAACAACAAACCCCAGTGGGAGGGGCTATACCTGCTGTGGTGAAGCTAAACCCCGACTCAACTCGCCTCATTCTGTCTCCAGCTGTCTACGAGGAACAATCCATCTCTGCAACAACCAAATGACCAAAGTCTGGATTCCTGTTTGGGGAAAAAAGACCAAAGGTTTTATCTCTGTAGGGATGAGGAGGAGGCAAACTGGGAGAGAGGATATTAAAAGGTGTTTATATGGAAAAGTCCCAGCATTCCCAGCATCCTGCTGCCAAGGCAAACAGTCCTTAAAGGGCCGGAGGACGTGAGACAATGGGGTTTTATTTCCATGAAGACGCTTTGTTATCGCTGCCAAGTTTGATATCCTGCAAGACAGCGGTGTCCAAACTGCCGCACGTGGCCTATTTTTTATTGGCCCTCATGAAGTCGATTTAAGCATTTTTAATTATCCTGCATGTTTGAATGACATTTGATGTATTTGGTTATTTGTTATTCCCATGAAGTTACTTTGTTATTGTTGCCTAGTCCTGTTGAGGTATTGTTCAGACGAAGGTTTCATCGTTGCTTTGTGTCTTGGAACTTGCGTGTTGAATTTAAGATGCGTATGCATTCGGCCTTTGTGGACATTTGCATTTAGTGTAGTCGAATCTGTCGGGCTCATGCCAGACTCATCCCCCTCTCCCCCTGAGCGCGAGTGTAATAAGACAGAATAAATAGAGAATAAATGAAAGCACCTGCGTTGTGGCTCTGCGGGGTTTTGAAATGGCTCATGCCCGATGACACAGGTGGAGCTTGTAATTGCTGGTTCAGAGTACATGCTTGAACGGAGACAGGGAAACGACAGCCAGATGCAGTTTCTTGAATATTTCTTTAAAGCCGATAGATTGACTTTGACCTGCAGCTTCTCGGGTCTGTCGACACACTGTGACTCTCGTCTTCGGCCCAACGTGGACCGCCTCGCTTCCCTGTATCTCCACAGGAAATCATTGAAACCTCCCACTTAATCTTTTAATCATTGTCTGGGTTGTTTTTTTTCCGACTGGTTGGATTGCACGGAATCACACAGCGTTACGAGCACATGGTGCTGATGTGACACGGAGAGGCCTGATTTAATTGCTGAAGGCAGGCAGGCGTAGCTCCTAGTCCATTTATCTCCTGGTCACAGCTACAAGACGAGGAGGGAAAATATTGATCAGCGGAAGGAAGCTTACTTGACGGCAGTGTGTGAGACGACTGGTGGAGGCTCAGTCACATGTAAGTCTAGCAAGAGCTTCGAGATGTTCTGGAGTCGAATGCCCTCGAAAACAATTTGGGTTGGCATTTTATACCGGATTGCAAATCGATCAGCGTTCGCAAGACGTTTTCTGACATGACCAAAGAAAAATCTCTGACTTAATGGATCTGGACCGAGCAGCAAACTCCAGGGCTGACGGACGAGTCCAAGAGGAAAGTGGAAAAACTTGCAGTTCACAGGGTGGCCACTTGAGGCTGCGTCCCACAGCGAGTCAATCCCCATAGACTTTGGGGTGAATGAATATAATATATGTTTACATATATATGTGTATAGCCCAGTACAAACAACAATTCTGGTCTCAACTTGCTATTTATTATAGATTATATATGAATATAAATCATTTGAATCAGCAATTTGCACTTCCCATCCCCACACCACCTTTCCACCAACTCTCATGGAAATCGAACTTGTAGTTTTGAGATAATCCTGCACACTAACAAGCAAAATCACAAAGGACAACATCCCTTATTAGGCAATTAGGTAATTAACCGAACTAATCTCAGCTTTTAAGTTAAAGTTTCACAGACGTCACATGACAGTGAGCCTTTCTAGAATCCATCCACGGTTCCTAAGCAGATCCTGTGTGAATCCCATGCAAGTGGATCCGCACCATTAATTCCAAGGGCAGGTTTCATTAAATGAAAAAGAAAAACACACTCATACACACAGATAGTTGGAATGAGGGAGGATGAAGGAAGGAAAGAGAGGGGGGAGGAAGGGTAGGAGGGGGAGGGGGTGGGGGTAAGTATTCCCTGAGCAGGGGAGAGATATCAAATGAAATGCTCACCGCCTCCTACTCCTTCCTCCAAGGAGAGGGAAGACGGAGAGAAAGACACACACACACACACACACACACACACACACACACACACACACACACACACACAGGCGCAGAAGCAACACTAACATAAATGTAAATTCACAGCAGGAGCAAAATATGCACAATTTGCACAGATGACGGAACCCCTCCTTAATTATTCACTACAGAGCCCACACAATGTTTACACACACACACACACACACACACACACACACACACACACACACACACTCACACTCACACTCACACACTCACGTCTCTCAGATTTGAAATGACGCGAGTCGGAATAGAGTTGAACTTTTTTGTACAGAGAGAAGAGAGAAAAATGTACCAAAATCGTTCACACTGCACCTTTAACAACATTGTTACCACACTATTAATACTAGGAGAGTGCGTGAGGTTCTGCTTTTCCCCCTGTCAGCAGGATTACACACAAAAAGCATAAATCCCATGAACCTCGTGGACTTGGGCCAAAAAAGAAAAGCCATTAATTATTGGTTTGGACCCAAGGATTCTTTTATCCCTTTGTTTGCAAACCTGATATAAAGTATTTGTACGCTTCATGTTCAACGGAATATTTAAGAGGCCCATATCTGATAGAGGAGTGTGTACTCCTACTCGATTGAGTCTGTGTACAGTGAGAAATACGACTAGAAACCTGAAGTTATACCTAAATGTGTCGCTATGGAGACAATGGAATGCGGCTACAAGACATGTTAATAACCAGAGTTCTTTCCTGGTGATTATGCAGTGTTTCCCCTAAAATTCTATTGGGGGGGGGGGGTGTGCTTTCGTCTCCTCTGATTGGCTGTTGTTTTCCTGGCCTCTGACAGCCAATCAGAGGCAAGGACACAGACAGCCAATCAGAGGAGAGGAAAACGACGGCCAGAGACAGAGCGCGTGCGTGAGAGCGTCCATTCTTACAAATGTTGACAAATGTACTGCACCTTCGTGATATGGCTAGACTGAGCCCCGCACACTGCACCTCTAACGTATCTATGGTGATGAAGTGGAAGACATTAAACGAACAGACAATCGCCACGTTGCAGACATAAAGGACTAAAAGAGATAAAGGGAGGGAAGAAGTAAACACGAGGTGAACGGGCGAGGAGCGAGGGCCGTGGTATGTCGACGCCTGCTTCACGGGTCAGGACCAATATAGCTCAGCACTCACTTCTGGAAACACAAACACATGCGCACACCACACACATTAATCACTCGGAGGACACACACACCACAGACAGTACAATCACAGTGCACAGGAAGTTCAAGTACAGAGCACGAGAATGGAGGTTAAAGGTCGGCGGGGGGGGGGGCTGATAACGGATGACGGGCCCAGAATGAGGCGCATGCCCACCCCCACACCTGCACACAGGGCCTGAGCTCACGTCCGGTCTAATGTAGCCGCCGTGTCGTCCTGCTAATGAAATATTCAAAAGACGGACGAACGCCGCTCATGTGGAGCTTAGCGCCTTTAATACATCACGTAATTCTCCTCATCCCCTCATTCTGTCTGAAGGGAGAGACAGCCTGCCCCCCCCACCCCCCACCCCACCTCCCACCCCACCCCCCACCCATCCATCCATCCATCCTGCCTTCCCCCCCCTTCCCCCCCCTCCTCCTCCTCCTCCTCCTCCTCCTCTTCCTCCTCCTCCTCCGCCTGCACAGATTCATATCCATATCAGCCGGTCTGAGCCTCGTCCAGACAGACCGAGAGAAACTCAGCTCCGTTCTTCTTTGTTTACAAACCTTCCCCAAATGACCGGCTTCTTTAAATAGGCCTGAGCGGCTCGGTGCTGCCGAGCGGAACGGGTGTGTTCAGGTTCACGGTGGGACAGAAAGGGAAATTCCCCCCCGTGACAGCTTCAAGTGACACGGACAAAGTCACACGACGTGCGCGCACACGTGCACACAAAGAGGTGCCTCGAAGAAAATCCTTGCTTTTGCTTAAGCCCGTGTGAACAAAAGCCAGAATTATGCGTCAGATATATTGTTTAGCGGAATTCAAAGGCTAACTGTAGGTTGTAGCGACATCTAGTGGGGAGTTTGTAGTTTCTGTCGTAGTTCACTATTCACTGCAGACAAAGTTATTGAGCCTGTGTCAGTCGTCACTTATCACAAAGGTCCTTATTATGCCCACTCTTGCCGACTCCTTATGAAGCCCGCTGGTGTGAGGACTGTGTTAATTAACTCCAGCTCCAGTCCTTGAATTGGTCCATTTGCTGTATGTCCCTTTAATTCTGTTTCATGTCACTTTGAAATGCAAAACGGAAATAGGATGAATGAAATAATGACATATGAGATCAAAGAGGGAATTGAAGATCAGGTCCGTCCACGTACATCTAATGGAATGACCAGTGTTCTGCAGCAAGGGGGCGTTCTTTACCACATCGCGCGCTGAGGCACCGTTTCATCGATTGCCATTCTATTGTCCTTTAGACCTGATGTCACTGTGTCAGTCAGAGATATGACATGATAGGGGATTGGACACTTCCTGCATCAGCTGACCAGAGAGCCGATGGGAGGGGGCGGGGCCTCGGGGGTTCACCAAGCACAAGCGAGAACTCAAAAGCAGCAGGATGAGTCAGGGCCGAGGAGCTTTCAGGCGACTGTGATGTGTTTAAATGTTGTGTGAATGGAACGTGAGACCTTTAAAGCTTTGAGGCTGATATTAAATATACTTTACCAATGAAGGCTTTTGGAATGTAAGACTTCTCACTGATCCCTCTAACACTTTGCAGTTCAAAGTCAAAGAGCTACAGCCACAGGGAGCCGCCTCAACCAGGAAAACCTAAACTGAAACACAGCATCTCCATGTGCAAGGAAAGTTTTTTTACACTTTGAAATGATAGAGTCCTGGCAGTCGCTTTGCTTTCCAGCGTGCAGCAGCAGCAGCAGCAGCAGCAGCAGCAGCAGCAGGAGGCAGTAGAATAGGCAGAAGAAGCTTGGCTGTGTGGAGGGAACCCTCATGCGTGTACCTTCCTGGTTTCAATGACATGTGCTCTGCACTTTGCTGCACTTAAACGCTTTATTTTATTTTATTTTATTTTTTCTAAGATGAATTCTGGAGGGGATTAGATTTGCACAGGCCACAAAGTTTTTGCTCAATGTAAGATTTCATACCACATGGTGACAGTAAATAAATAAAGATAAATAAATAATAGATATATTCAAATAGAAAGTAAATAAATAGTAAATGAAAATAGAAACATAGATGGATGACTAGATAAAAGTATAAATAAAAGTTAAAATTAAAGATTCATACATAAATGAAGCCAAATGAAGATCTCTGCCGTCTTGGGTTCGGATAAAAATCAAATTGGAAATTTATTCCTAGAATAATACTTGACCATACTATGACAAACATTGGCTTGATAAGAACTAAGTAAGCTAAGATAAACCGTACCCGACTCCTTGTCACTCATCTGTATATACAGTATATATATATATATATATACAGACTATGGGAGTTGAAATCTATATTTAGCTCTGTATCCTGGTGAAATAATATTCTGTTTGTCAAAACCTGCCCAACCACAAACAAGACACAGGCAAAAAATAGAGAATTCTGGGAGATGGGCACTTCAGAGGGATTCCCTTGCTCTTCAAAGCGTCACAAATGCATGTTCGCACACACACACACACACACACGCGCGCACACACACGCGCTTGCTTTATCTCTCGCCTCAGTAGATGGAATAAAGCCAAGTTAGCATCCTGCCTCTCTTATTTTAGCCTCCCTGCCGAGAGCGCACTTGGCCTGGATTCCTCTAACCTGTCTCTGCCTCAGCTCTCTTCCTCTTCTTCTTCTACTTCTTCCTCTTCTTCTTCTTCTTCTTCTACTTCTTCTTCTTCTTCTTCTCTCCCACCACTCATCCACTTTCACACGAGCCCATGACATCCTCATGTCGCTCCTCTCTCATTCCCCATGTTGATGTGCACTTCTTATCTGGCCTGTTTTCAGCTGACCTGCCACCACTGGACAGGACACTTATAGCTTCGCAAGTAAGCAAGTGAAAACGAGGACACATTAAACAACCGCGGGGGGGGGGGGGGGGGGGGTGGGAGGGGGGGGGGGGGGGGGCAGATAGAGCTGCATGAGGAGCTTTGCTGAAAAAGTGAAGTGGACTATAACTTCCTGGTACTGTCCACCTCTCCAGCTCCTGTTTTCACTAAGACAGTCTGTAGAGCCGTGGTTCTCATTCTCTCCCATTAGCATGACGGGGCATCATCGCCACCTAATGTTAAGGAGTGTGAATAGAGGGTGGTCCCATGCATGAAATATCTCCTTCAAAATAAAAGCTCAGGTTTTTTTTTTCCCAGTCAAAGGTCCACGACTCACTTTTGGGTCGAGACCCACCAGTTTTGAATCCCTGTTGTAGAGCTCCTGACCCTCCTTCACTTTACTGCTCTGATTGGCCAGCTGGCCTGGTGCCTTGGGATTGGTCTAGATCACTGACCGATCACAGTCTCACCACCACATCAGCTCAGTCAGGAAATAAAATGCATTTATTTTGACAACCTTTTGAAAAAAGAGTTTCTGTGATTTAGAGCGCCCCCTGCTGTGGAGCTTTTGTGTTTTTCTGCCTCCTCCGTTTACAGAACTCCCATTAAGCAGCCTCAAGTCATAATATGTCTCTTGTAAATTAATAAAAAATGAGTTAAAAACGTTCCGCAAAATATCCTACTTTCCATAATAACCAGCTCAGAATTTAATCAACCTGCACAGCCAGAAGTCCACAGATTAAACTTTCTGCTCAGAAAATGTCAAACAATGATAATTGCCCACAGCCCGGGGTAATATCTTCCAATTTGTGCAGTGAAGGGGGAAAAAACCCTGGAGGTGTTTAATTTACAATAAAAATGGATGTGACGAGCAAATGTCGAGCGTTTCCAAGGAAACTCAAGTGCTTTCCGACCAAATGTTCTGGGCTGGTTTTGAGAGCAGCACAATGACAGGAAAGAATGTTATGAGAAGATTGATGCCACTGTCACATCTGTGCATTACAAAGTACAGAGCTACAACACCGCCGGGAGCTAATGAGCTTGGCTGAGTGTAAGCGCTGAAATTAGGTGAGAACAGCAAACATCCACCCATTATCACTCATCCCGGCAGGCTAGCGAGAGGGAAGGTGGAGCTAATCCAGCTGAAATTGGGAGGTGGTGACATTCTGGGAAGAATAGCGGGGGATCGTGAAACCATTTTCAGGAATGAAAGCATGCAGTCAATGGAGAGCTTAGGTTTTCTGAAAAATGCAAAATGAAAAAGTTCCAAACTAGAAAGCGCAATAGGGGGACAGGGTATCATATATCAATCTTTTAATTTACACTTCACTGACACCAGTGTTGGCGCTCATATTTCCCTCCGAGTTGACACTTTTCCATTGACCATCTCTTTTCTATCATCATACCAGGTTCAAATCCATGTGAGACGACCCCAGCGAACCACTGCTCCGCCATCAGTTCTGACCTTCAGCAGAATCGGGCCTCGGCACTGGATCCCAGAGATGACAGGTGAGTAGTTTAAGGTTATATCAATCTGGCAATGTCATTGTGAATTCATTGCACTTGGTCACTGTTTCCTGTAAGAATGGTGTTTATTGGGGGAGGGGTCGAAATGTCAATGCCAACATCTCTTCATACTCGGATTTGATTCGCAATACGCTAGCACCGCTAGTAGTTTTGCGACATATTTATTTTGGACCATAGACTGTATATGGAGACGGACGTAGCGTCCGTGATGTCACCCATAGGTGTCTGCAGAGGGATTATGAGGCTCGTAGTGGGCGGTTCACTCGCATGCTGACGATGCCTAACTTTGCCCATGATTTTCCGCTTCCGTATTGGCCCCGAGCTTTGAGCTGGCTTTGGAATAGCATTTAGGTTGTATGGGAAGACGTTGGTGGCAACATGGCGAGCGGCAATTGGTCCATATGTCGAGCTGTGCCTTTTTTTTTTTTTTTGAAAGATGGGGAAACGCTGTCCATGCCTGTCGTTTTGTCAGTTTTTGAAGACTGTACATTTTGCCATCGAGTGTATATCAAAGCACAGTTGGACATACACCTGGTTCAGTGAATCTTTTCCCCAGCGTGTGCACTGGGACAAGGACTTCAGTCCAATCAAGAGGCTTCATCATAGTTGGACTCAACCGCGCATGTGAATGTAACCGACCACAACATGGTGCTCGACAGCCACGCACAATCATATAGGGACAGAGAAGCTCATTCCTCCACGACGATGCCCGGAAATATCATTTTAATCTGGTGCACCGAAGAGTGGCCCATCCATCAATCTGTTCATCCATCATTGATGCCCCTTCATGCCTGATGTTCCCCCTTGTGTGAGAGGCAGGGGGCGACATTGACAGGAGGCTCACCGGTCTCTCACAGAGCTGACAGTAGTCAGAATCCAGTCAGCAGTTTCCAGCGTGCTGATCGTCGGGCGGAATATAAGGGATTAGCATACCATTAGCAAAACATTTTTTTCAAAGAAGCTGCGCCTGTGTGCCTCTATCTGGGAATCACCTTGACGGAAAGCGACGCCCTTCACATCAAAGCGTGGCCTGCTCTCCTCACAACCGGAGGAAGCCATCTGCTGCTTTGGAGTCTGCCATCGCTGTGAGTGATGTGTGGTGACAATAGCCAACAAAGTCAGAACGTTTCATCTGCATCTAAAGAGGCATTTAGACCAGTGTCAGGAGGCTGAGGGAGCAGATGGTGAGCTTAAAGGTGCAGGGTGTACGATTTGGGCCATTTTTGTCACTTTGTCACTGAAAATATTACTTTATAATCACCTGAATGTTTCATTTTTCTTCCATTTCCCTTAAATGAGCCCATTAATGTATATGTACATGGGGAGCGGGTCCTTTCTACGGGGGCCGCCATGTTTTTACAGTAGCCCAGAGTGGGCCTACTAAACATCTATTGAGTTTTAATGACAACTGAAGTCGAGCATAGGTTCTCCTGCATGTTCAGAAGGTTGAGGTGATGGATACAACATGCAACGTCACCTCTCGATGTCACTAAATCTTGCACTGCACCTTTAACTCTTAAGGTGACGTGAGGGCGGCCAAGGATGGATGCTGAGATTCATAGCATGAGAGAGAGATAATCGAGAACTGACAGCTACAGCCTCACCACCGGATTCTATTGATTAATCAAGCTCATAAAATATGGATCATAACGGTAAACATGCTGACGTACTCGCAGATGTAAACATGCGTAATACGACCTACAAGGGGTGATTACCTCTTTGATGATCAAGGTCAGTCACATACCTCAGTATGTGCATTGATTGCATGAGGTCATGGGTTCAATTCCCAGCCCCCCCCACCCCCCACCCTTAGTTGTATGTCGCTTTGGTTAAAAGTGCCTGCTAAATAAATGTGTAGGATTTCTTGACATCTAGTGGTCTCATCTTTATCCTCGCCTTCTGAGCAGATACTAGTTTGTCCACTCTGGGCTTCTGTGAAAATATGGCGGTGCAACATGATGGCCTCTACAGAGACGATCTGCCCCCGATAAAAGGGCTCATTCTTGGGTAATGACAACCATTCATACAACCGGGTGATTATGCAATCGTGAAATCATCAGTATAATTCTGTTGAATGCCGTGTCGGCCAATAAAAATGGAAATAGTTTCACCTAAAATCTTACACACTGGGCCTTTAACCTTTCTATTATTCCCCTCGAAAAATCAATTTCCTCCCTGCTCTGTGTGCCGGAGAGGATGCTGTCTCTCCAGAGGCCTCAGAGTCAGAGAGCTAAAGAGTTTAGAGAGCTTGTGCAGGTGAGATAAAAATAAATGAGGGCTGGTATTATGATGAATATAGTTTGTGTGATTATATAATGAGAAGCATGAAATGAAAAGCGTTTCATTGTCGGTCTTTTTCTCGATTTCCTCCGGCATATATTTATCCTGTGTTATTCCCTCCTTTTAATTCTCCTGCTGCCTCTAACACACACCGTGGCATAAACGAATGAAAGGCTTATGTTGTATAGGCTCCTCGCCATCTCGCCATCTCGCCATCGCTGACGCACGGCGTCCCCCCCTAACCCGCCGCCATCGCTTTTTAATCTCCTTCGCAAACACCACAAATACATCGGCGCTGAATTTACCCAGACTGCGGACGTGTCGCGCAAACCTAAAATAAATACCCCCCCCCCGCCCTCCGCCCCCTCCACCTCTCCACAGGCTGCGGCCGCGTTCCCATACTCCAGGATATCTGCTCAGAGACGCCGCAGAGCCCCGGCGCGCTGCTTTCCCATTGTGATAAAGCCTGAGTAAGCACTGATAACTGCCCTCGATTCCACACCCGTCACTGCCCCCGATGCTCCGCCGTTCCCATGAATCACACATCTGGCTGCGGAGCTGAGAAACCTGGACTAAATTCCAGAGTATCTACGGACGCCAGCAATTACTGCTGCGCTGCGCCGCCGCTAATCTGAGATCCACTGAAACGGCTCAACTGAGGCACATGGGCAAACTGGTCAATGTCATCTCCGTCTGTGTTTATTAGCAGGTGATCGAGCGGTTCCTTTCCTTAATTGATCGGTCCATGAAAGAAACAAATGGATTGGATCCCATTAACCGTCCGCTTAAGATGCTGCAGCTCCTCGGAATCAGTCAAAGGCCTCGTTCCTTCCACCATCGTGGATTTTATTTGAAGTCAGCGCTTGAGTTTTAAAAGCTTTTAATACATCCTATAAAAGCACCGCTGAGGGCATTTTCTCTATTAACGCTCCTTAGCTGTCAAGCACACCGCCTCTGGGTATGAGAATGCGAAGCTCTCATTATTTTATTTTTTTTAGAAAAGGATTCAACAAGTTGTCCTCTTAAATGAGCTTTTAATTTAAAGTGATGCCTGTGCTTTGTGAGGCATGAACCACAGACTGTGTATAAAGACGGACGTAGCATCCGTGACGTCAGGGGACACTCCCTTTAATAATGCACGATTTCAAACCTCTGCCGACTAAAAGTGAGCAAGTTTGAAAGTACACTTTAGCAGTAAAGTTGACCACTTTAATATGGGAGTCTATGGGGATTGACTCACTTTGGGAGCCAGCCCTTTAGCGGCAAAAACTACTGCTTGGATCAAATTCACCACAGTGGCATAGAAATCCTTAAGATGTGAACGAGTGTGTTTTTGCAGATGTACAATATATAAACAAGAGCACACGATCATAAATGCACAGGGGAGTTGATTCGGTCTTTGGCATAGATTGGACGCACAACCATAAGTAAGTCTTAAGGCAGCAGAACAAAGACGTGGACCGGAGGGCCAGGTGTAGGTGAGGTCCGTCCTTTCAAAGCCCCTGATAGATCTTAGATGAGTGACAGATGACATCTGTGCTAGCTCTTGACTCACGACACAGCAACAACAAAAAACTGCTCTCTGTTTGTGTTTGTGTGTTGTAACAGTGATGGTGGGAGGGGAGGGGGGATGCTGGCCACACATGTCACATCAGGAGGCATGATTATCCCCCAGGATTACACTTTAATCAATCTAAAGCACTAGTCCCTGTCTGCCACTGTGCTAATCCCATCAAAGAAGGGCTCTTTCTGCCTGTCAGCTTATCCTCCTCCCATTCACA
>JAFBJT010109913.1:20116-30967 GCA_016785325.1 Chascanopsetta lugubris
CATTCATCATCATACATGTTGTTATTATGATCAGTATGATTATTATTATTACTATTATTATTGTTGTTATCATTATTGTTATTATTATTGTTGTTGTTGTTATTATTATCACTATAATTATTGTCACTATAATTATTATTATTATTATTGTTGTTGTTGTTGTTGTTATTATTGTTGTTGTTGTTGTTATCGTTATTGTTGTTATTATTATTATTATTATTATTATTATTATTATCATCATCATCATCAGGTGAGGGGCCGTGGAGATGAGCCGTGTTTACTCGTAGTTGTGTAACATGTTTGGTTGTTGTGTTTCTCCATCAGACTAATTGTGGTGGAAGGGTGAGTAGGAAGATGAATGGGAGAAAAAGGCTCATGTGTTTATAATCACTGCTTTCGATCGATTGAATGTGTGATAAAGGTGATCATGTCTTACTGCAGCTGTAAGATTTGTTTTAACAAAATAAGAGCGTGATTCAGAGTGTGGAAGGACGCATTTGGAATCGCTCATTGTTTTTCTTTGTTTCTGTCTTTGCTTTAATAACAAACTGATTTGAACATGATTCATTGATTATTTCAGTCTGTCAGTTTGCTGCAAGGATTTTAAATCCCTGGGATTTGATCGTTAAACCTCCTGAACCTTTTGATTCGTTTCCTCTGCTCACTGATCGTTAGGATTGAACTTCAACTCAAAGGAATTCGATTTAGAAATAAAACGCTAGAAGTTCCGTTAAAAAGTCACATGGGGAGATTTTCAAATCCAACGTGAGGCTGACGAAAACAAATCCATGAGGAAGTGAACGCGCATCGTTTCGTTTGTTGTTGAGCTGCGTCTCTTCTCGGCCCCTGCAGACGTACACAGGTTCGATCCTGGTGGCGGTCAACCCGTACCAGCTGCTCCCCATCTACAGCGCCGAGCAGATCCGCCTCTACACCAACAAGAAGATCGGGGAGCTGCCGCCGCACATCTTCGCCATCGCCGACAACTGCTACTTCAACATGCAGAGGAACAACAAGGACCAGTGCTGCATCATCAGGTCTGAGCCACACCTCCGCCCCGGCAGCGCCCTCAGGTGGACAGTGTGTGACGGTGTGTGTGTGTGTGTGTGTGTGTGTGTGTGTGTGACAGTGGTGAATCAGGAGCAGGGAAGACAGAAAGCACGAAGCTGATCCTTCAGTTCCTGGCGGCCATCAGCGGTCAACACTCCTGGATCGAGCAGCAGGTCCTGGAGGCCACGCCCATTCTCGAAGGTGACCCAACATGAGGTCTCGTTTCCACAGTAACTCAGCATGGTTTTGTTGTTGTTGTTGTTGTTTTGTTATTTTTGCTGATGTCCTTGCGCTGTGTGTGTCCTTGTCGCGGCTCAGCCTTTGGAAACGCCAAAACCATCCGCAACGACAACTCCAGCCGCTTCGGGAAATACATCGACATCCACTTCAACAAGCGCGGCGCCATCGAAGGCGCCAAGATCGAACAGTACCTGCTGGAGAAGTCACGGGTCTGTCGACAGGTGAGACGCCCGGACTCCTCCCACTTCCTGCTTCACCCCCCCCCCCCCAAACAAAGGGCCCCCAAACAATGGGCAAAGAGGCGGAACAGAGGTGGAGCAGAGGCGGAGCAGGGGCTGGGCCCACGCTGCTGTCACTCCATAGGCCACTCCCCTCATTATGCGCCATTTCAAACCTGGATAGAATAAGAACATAGGCTCCGCCCCCTGAGTAGTTGTCAGGGGGAAACATGTGACCGACTGAGACCAAAGCTGAAGTTCGTACCAGACTTTAACATGTTTCATTCACCCCCAACACTCGTCACTTTAACATGGGAGTCTATGGGGACTGACTCGCTTTGGCCCCGAGTGGCCACACAGGGAACTGCAGGTCGGCCTCAGAGGTTCCTCCTGGGAGTCAACACATCCGTAACTCAGAGAACAGGGAGCTGAATTCAACTTTTCTGAGGTGTTTTTGTCTTTTTCTCGCTTCAGGCTCCAGACGAGAGGAACTACCACATTTTCTACTGCATGTTAAAGGGCATGTCTGCGGAGATGAAGGTGAAACTGGGTCTGGGTCTGGCCACAGATTATTCCTACCTCACCATGGTGAGTCCCACTCCTCCACCGCCCGATGGTTCAGACGTGTGCTGGCTCAGCGTGGATGTATGATAGAGAATTTATATGATAGAGAATTTATATGATAGAGAATTTATATGATATGGAATTTATATGATAGAGAATTTATATGATAGAGAATTTATATGATATACAATTTATATGATATAGAATTTATATTATATAGAATATATATACAGTAATCCCTCGTTTATCGCGGGGGTTACGTTCCGAAAATGACCCGCGATAAGTGAAATCCGCGAAATAGAAAACTTTTTTTTTTTTTACAATTAGCAACTATTACATGTATACAAATACAGTGACTCGCGTGTAGGCCGTTTCACTGCTCTTCAGACTAGTCCGCTGCATCCTGACTGCGCTCTGCAGTGTTCTCTTCTTCTGAAGCCCGCGGTGCAGGTGTGTTTGTTCGGGAGAAGAACATAGTGATAGGCAGCTGTTGTCGCTCTTTTTTCTTCTTTGCAAAAAGATCCTTGTACACCGACATGCCACCATCGATTACGTTGGAGAACTGTAATGAACGGCTCATCAAATGGTCCCATTCCTCAGCTACTCGCTTAAGTTCAGTGGCCATTCGCACCATGGTTGCTAAGCGACCCAGCGTTAGTCCTTCCTCCTCATCTCTCGTGTCCTCTTCTCCCTCTTCTCTTTCTAACTCTTTCTAACTGCACGAGACGACAAAATAATAGCACAATTCGTAGCATGTTTTGATACAAGAAGCGGGAGTGAGTTTTTAGCGAATCAGAATGCAGAGCACAATGCGCAAAAAAAAAAAAAAAAATGCATTATGAAAATCCGCGAAATAGCGAATCCGCGATAAGTGAACCGCGAAGTGGCGAGGGATCACTGTATATAGAATATATATGATATAGAATTTATATTATATAGAATTGATATGATATAGAATATATATTATATAGAATTTATATTATATAGAATTGATATGATATAGAATATATATTATATAGAATTTATATTATATAGAATTTATATGATATAGAATTTATATGATATAGAATTTATATTATATAGAATTTATATGATATAGAATTTATATTATATAGAATTTATATTATATAGAATTTATATGATATAGAATTTATATTATATAGAATATATATGATATAGAATTTATATTATATAGAATATATATATTATATAGAATTTATATTATATAGAATTTATATGATATAGAATTTATATGATATAGAATTTATATTATATAGAATTTATATTATATAGAATTTATATGATATAGAATATATATGATATAGAATTTATATTATATAGAATATATATATTATATAGAATTTATATTATATAGAATTTATATGATATAGAATTTATATGATATAGAATTTATATTATATAGAATTTATATTATATAGAATTTATATGATATAGAATATATATGATATAGAATTTATATTATATAGAATATATATATTATATAGAATTTATATTATATAGAATTTATATGATATAGAATTTATATGATATAGAATTTATATTATATAGAATTTATATTATATAGTCATCAAACAATCAATACAAAACATAAACAGACATTTGGCCTCTCATGTCTTTTAATTTTTAAAAACAGAGAAAACACCTTGAGGTTCATGAATCATGATGAATGTTCACCAGCAGCAACAATCACTGAAATCTCTCGCTCTCGATCCCGTGTCATTGTCACAACGCGCCAGAGCAGCTGAGTGAGGGCGGAGCGCCGGCTCCTCCCTCACCTCCCTCTGAGCCAACATGGCCGCCCCGCGTGTCGGGCCGAGGTCAGGTCAGCTGATGTTGTGCGGCTGAATCTCAGGGAAGCTGCACAGAGTGCGACGGCCGCGACGACCTGAGCGACTACTCCAGCATCCTGTCGGCCATGAAGGTCCTGATGTTCACCGAGACGGAGAACTGGGAGATCTCCAAGCTGCTGGCTGCCATCCTGCACATGGGCAACCTGAGGTTCGAGGGTGAGCTCACATGACTCTGTTGTTGTTGTTGTTGTTGTTGTTGTAAACAAGTTGAATTCCAAGTGTTTATAACAACAATAATCTTCTTCTTCTTCTGCCTGCTCCGCTCAGCTCGAACATACGACAACCTGGACGCCTGCGTGGTGGTGAGGTCACCTGACCTGATGACCGCTGCCTCACTCATGGAGGTGTGTGTGCGCGTGTGTGTGTACGTGTGTGTGTGTGTGTGTGTTGTGTGTTACATGTTTGTGTTGTGTGTTGTAGGTGGAGCCTAAAGACGTGATGGTGTGTCTGACCACGCGGACCCTGATCACTCGAGGTGAGAGTGTGGTGACTCCGCTCAGCGTGGAACAAGGTCTGGACGTCCGGGACGCCTTCGTCAAGGTGTGTGTCAGAGATTCAGTCATGTTCCCACGCTTCCTTAGAATTGGAGTGTAATTTAAATTGATTGATTTGATTGAATGTCATTTTAACTCCAAAGATTTCATTTTTAAATCCAGTCAAAATCTCTGAATTGACCACAAAGGCCTGTAGATAAAGACATGTTCTATAGTCAATAGTCAATTCTCAGGTCTGTTTGTGTAATAATTGTAATTATTTTCAAATCATAAAAAAAAAATACGAGTTCTGTCTTTATTTGCATTTCACTCGTCTTAACAATTCACAAAACAAGGAGAATACAAGTTATAAAAAATACACTTAAAGGTGCACGTTAAAGTCCCTCAATGAAAATATCTCTATCTGTGTTTCTGTCGTTTATCAATGATGAATGTATCGATGTATTGACGTATTGATGTATTGATGTATTGACGTATTGATGTATTGACGTATTGATGTATTGACGTATTGATGTATTGACGTATTGATGTATTGACGTATTGATGTATTGACGTATCGATGTGTCGATGACATCAGGGGATCTACGGCCGCCTGTTTGTTTGGATCGTGGATAAAATCAACGCGGCCATTTTCAGACCCCCGCCCTCGGAGGGCAACGCGCTGCGCAGGTCCATCGGGCTCCTCGACATCTTCGGCTTCGAGAACTTCACCGTCAACAGGTCGGTTTCAGATCTTCTCCTCGAACGTCAGAGAGTCCAGCGCTTCACCCGAGCGACCGGACCGAACCCGTTTGCTCCTCTGCGCTTCCCCTCAATCAGCTTCGAGCAGCTGTGCATCAACTTCGCCAACGAGAACCTGCAGCAGTTCTTCGTGCGCCACGTCTTCAAGCTGGAGCAGGAGGAGTATAACCTGGAGGACATCAGCTGGCAGCACATCGAGTTCACCGACAACCAGGAGGCGCTGGACATGATCGCCAACAAACCCATGAACATCATCTCCCTCATCGACGAGGAGAGCAAGTTCCCGAAGGTCAGGGGGGGTCACGGAGAGGAGCCTCCGATTGGCCGCTGCTCCTCCTCCTCCTCCTCCTCCTCCTCCTCCTCTTCATCTTTGTTCCTTGTTTACCTCCAGGGGACCGACGCCACCATGCTCTACAAACTCAACTCGCAGCACAAGCTCAACCCCAACTACATCCCGCCCAAGAACAGCTACCAGACCCAGTTCGGGATCCAGCACTTCGCCGGAGTGGTTCATTACGAGACCAGAGGTTTGTGCTGAGTCGTGGTTTCTCCGCCCGTCCTGGTTTTAGAGGCGTTTGTTTGGTTAGAGACCAAGTTTCTGTCGAGTCGACAGAAACTAAAACAAGACTCGTTTATTTATTCTGTTTTTTTGTTTTTTTTAACTGTTCCACATTTAGTTTGAAAGTTGAATATTTCTGCTTCTTTATTTGTCCGAGTCCTGTGAGTAAACAAAGGCAGGACTTTATTGTGAAATGCTCAGGACAGGAAGCTCCTGTCAACTCGCAGTTAGATTCAAGAAATAGGATTTTTTTTTTAATTAGACAAAAGATAGAAGATTAAAATCAAAATATGTATGTAAAAAACATTGAATAAAATAACAGTATGTAAAATATTTTAGAAATGTCTGTAAAAGATTATTTTTGAAGTAATGAAAAATAAATAAAAATCTCCTTTAGAATAAAAATGTAAATAGGAAATGAAAAATAAAATAAAAATGTCATGTAAAGTCTAATAAAGTGTATGTATAACAAGTCTGAAATAAGACAAAACAAAATGAAAATGCTGACAATAAAAAAAAAAAAATCATTTTATTTTGAAATCCTCTCCTCTTCATTTCGTTCCTTCAGGCTTCCTGGAGAAAAACCGCGACAGCCTCCACACCGACATCATCCAGCTCGTCCACTCGTCCAGGAACAAGTTCATCAAACAGATCTTCCAGGCCGACGTCGCCATGGTGACGACACCCAGACCCCGCCCCCCGTTTACACACTAATATGATCCTCCTCTGACTTGAAAGCGTTTCCTGTCGTCGTGACGACGCTCTCTCCTCGCAGTGTTTGACTCGTACTAATGGCTCCGCCTCCTCTCACTCTGCTGTCTGTGTGTCCCCTCCCTCTTTTCCTCTCACATCAGTTTCTGTGCGGCTATCAGCAGCCCAGCACCCCCACCCCCAAGGTAATCAATCACCCCTCACCCGCAGGAAGTGGCTTGTCATGCGTTTCAGTCCTTTCAAACAGGAAGTCCCTTTATTTTCTGTTTTGTGTTTCCTGTTGTTCGTGTTTCCGTCGTGTCGAAGAAAAGATAACACCCCTACACTTAAGCCAACGGTTCGATGTTTGTATCCGTGTCCCATCAACTAACAACTCCCATACTGCTTTGAGCCACTAGGGGGCAGTCAAGACACTTTGATTTTTACTGTTATGGAGCTGTTGTATCATACGTGTTATTTTATACATCGATTCATACCTATATATATATTTATCTATTCATTTGGGTTGGGAATTAAAAGTTTAGAATTCAAGCTGTCACCTGTAACTAATAAGGTGTGTGTGTGTGTGTGTGTGTGCGTGTGTGTGTGTGTGTGTGTGTGTGTAGGGAGTGGAGACGAGGAAGCGCTCTCCCACCCTGAGCAGTCAGTTCAAACGTTCTCTGGAGATGTTGATGAGAACTCTGAGTGTGTGTCAGCCGTTCTTCGTCCGCTGCATCAAACCCAACGAGTTCAAGAAACCGATGGTGAGAGAGTGATGTTTGACATGAAAAACGAGGCAAAACAATACAAGACACTGCTCTGTTTTCTGATCTGTTTCTGCAGCAGAACAAATGAAAACATATGTTAGTCTTTTGTATATTGGATGCAGATAAGCTAGTTTGAATTCCATGTGTTTTGCTGTGTTTTCTCATGTTTTGCTGTGTTTTTCTTTGCTGTCTAATCTTTTTCTGGAACTACAAAATAATAGAAAACAAATGTTGTCATTTTGAATGGAGGTATTCTTTGGCCCCCAGTTTGAATTCTGTGTGTTTTGCTGTGTTTTCTCATGTTTTGCTGTGTTTTCTTGTGTTGCTGTTTTCTTGTGTTTTGCTGCGTTTTCTCATGTTTTGCTGTGTTTTCTTGTGTTTTGCTGTGTTTTCTCATGTTTGACTGTTTCCTCGTGTTTTGCTGTGTTGTGTTTTGCTGTGTTTTCTCATCTCTTGCTGTGTTTTCTCATCTCTCGCTGTGTTTTCTCATCTCTTGCTGAGTTTTCTCATGTCTTGCTGTGTTTTACTGAGTGTTCTCGTGTCTTGCTGTGTTTTCTCGTCCCAGCTGTTCGACAGGGAGCTGTGTGTGCGTCAGCTGCGTTACTCCGGGATGATGGAGACCATCAGGATCCGACGAGCCGGTTACCCCATCAGATACACCTTCGCCGAGTTCGTGGAGCGATACAGAGTTCTGGTGCCGGGAGTCAAACCCGCTCACGTACAGGTCGTCAACAACAACAACAACAAAAACAACAACAAAAACACTGACCCCTCAGACATTTCACTTCCTGTTGGACTGCCATTTATTAGTATTATTATGATCAAAGTGTCTGTTCACTCACTCTACAATGAGATTGTTTTTCTTTTTATCGTTTTCTTTTTGTTTACATGTAATCACATTAAAGTTGAATTGTTTTATGACGTGTTTCCTCTCAGGAGGATCTTCGAGGAACCTGTCAGCAGATCGTTTTGGCTCGACTGGGGAAAGACGACGACTGGCAGATCGGGAAGACCAAGATTTTCCTGAAGGTTCCACATCAGTTCGTATTGGCCTGAAAAGAGGATGTATTGATTTGATTGTCTGTTGCTCCTCATTGTTTTTGTTTTTCAGGACCACCACGACATGCAGCTGGAGGTGGAGAGAGACAAAGCCATCACAGATAAAGTCATCCTCATCCAGAAAGCTGTGCGAGGACTGAAGGAGAGGTCCGGAGCATTTTTTTAAATTCCTCTTTAAAGTGTTTACTCTGGATGGAATTTATTTCTGATGAGTTGTTTATTGTTGTTATTCCTCCACAGGACCAACTTCCTCAGACTGAGGAGAGCTGTGATCGTCATCCAGAAGGTCTGGAGAGGATATCGCTGCAGGAGGGATTATCAGACTGTGTGTGATATATTCATTTATTCATTTCAAACCTTTTTTTTCTTCTATAGATTTAATCTGGAGGTTCGTCAGCGGTGGTTTCATAGAAAAGTGGTTTACATTCAGTGTTACGGATCATTTATGCAAATGATCGAAGGAACTTGCGATATCCTCAGAAACTGTTCTTGTACGTCGATAAAGTAACTTTACGGTCACTGACCCATTTCCAGTGGTTTTTTTTTATCTATTATTTTCTCCTGCGCTTTTATTTTGAAGGGGATTTATTGATGCATCGGAATGCCGTCTATTTACCCTCCTTAACAGTAGGTGGCGATGCTGCCCTGTGAATGCTAGTAGACACCCGCTATTTCACAGATACGAGAAAACCAGCAAGGCTTGTTTACATATGCTAATTCACCTCGGCGCCGACATGAACTGTGAATTTTCTTGTGTTGGGCACCTCAGTGCACCGTCAGACCTTTGGCCACACTGCCCCCCCTGTGTCTCCCAGTGGTACTGCGCCGTCAAACCTGCTGTGTAAGGTTTGGTGTGTCTCCTCAGATGCAGTCGGGCTTCGTGCGTCTTCAGGCCGTTTACAGGAGCAGGAAACACCTGCGCAGCTACCAGACCACCCGCCGCCGCGTCACCCTCATCCAGGGCCGCTGCCGGGGCTTCCTGATCCGCCGGACCTTCTGGCGCCGGCTGCGCGCCGTGTTGACCATCCAGGCCTACACCCGGGGAATGATCGCCAGACGCCTCTGCCAGAGGCTGAGGGCGGAGGTAAACACTCCCCACTACGTTTACTACTGCTACTTACACCATGTTGTTGTGAATGGGCCACACAGAGGGGCGCGCTGGTGCTGATGTCGTGTGTGTGTGTGTGTGTGTGTGTGTGTGTGTGTGTGTATAATGCTAACAAAGTTCATTTTCTACAATGAAGATTTTAAAATACCTCATTTTCAATCTTTATTTTATTTTCAGATTTTCAGTTTTTCTACATTTCAAATTTTTAATGATCATTTTAAAGCTGTTGAATTGTTTTGAGCCTCTGAATTGAAATGTTTTCCTGTTGAATAAATTATTTGCATTGAAATGTTTTGTTTAATCTCAGTTTGTTGTTAAAATGTTGAGACATGTAAAGAAAAGCAGCTTTGGGAGAATCAGTGTCCAGTGGACCGACAGTGAAGAAGTCAAGTGGGTGAAGTGGGAGGAGCTTAATTAGGCAGCTAAGATTTCCATGTTGTAAATGTCGCACAAACATTTGTGTGTTCAGTCGACACAAATGATCTTTGCTCTGTTTAGATTTAGAGATAAAATAGTGGACTAAAGTAAAAGTACAAAAGGACTTTTGATTGTGTTCTATTTTAGATCAACTTTAGTTTTGTAATTCTTAGAATCATCTGTAGGAATTCTAACTGTCACTTTGTGTTTCCACTCCCCCTCCGTTAAATCCTAACCGAGCCCAACTGAAGATGACTGAAGCACTAAGCTCGCCCCCCCTCTCTCTCTGCCCCCCCCCCCCCCCCCCCCCCCCCCCCCCAGCTGCAGCGCCGCCTGGAGGCCGAGCGCCAGCGCCTGGCGGAGGAGGAGCAGCTGAGGAACCAGATGACGGCGCGTCGCGCCAAAGCCGAGGCGGAGCGCAAGCACCAGGAGCGGCTGGTGCAGCTGCTGCAGCAGCAGGAGGCGCAGCAGCGCGAGGAGAAGGAGGAGGCGCGCAGGAAGAAGGAGCTGCTGGAGCAGGTGGAGCGGGACAGGGAGCAGCCCGTCGACCACTCCGACATGGTCGACCGCATGTTCGGCTTCCTGGGCAACGCCGGGCCGTTACCCAATCAGGACGGGCGGGCGCCGGCCGGCTTCGAGGTACGGGGTCGACGGACCGCCTTACTCCAAACCGTTAAAGGTGCAGTGTGGCGGGTTTGCGGGAGAGACCCACGGGAGACCTGGAGGTGATGTTTAAGTGTCTCCACTCTGGGCCACTGTAAAAAAACATGGCGGCCCCCGTACATGTAATATACATTAATGGGCTCATTTAAGGGCCATGGAAAAAATATAAGAGATATAAATCAGTAAATATGTTAGTATGTTATTGTTTTGTAATATTTTTTAGAAGTCACAAAAATGACTAAAATCGTACACACTGCACCTTTAAAGGGCTATATGTTATTTTTGGTATCGCTCCATTCCTCACCAGCAGATGGTGACAGTGTACAGTGACGTATAAGATGTCCCTAAAAAATGTGTTTGTTTATTTACCACATAAAACTTAAAAATTTTATATTATTTTATCTTTGTAT
>JAFBJT010109914.1:18298-30029 GCA_016785325.1 Chascanopsetta lugubris
AGGAGGAGGGGGAGGAGGAGGAGGAGGAGGAGGGGGAGGAGGGGGAGGGGCGGACAACGTGTCTTCACCCTCCTCCTCCTCTTCATCATTCTCAAAGCCGGACCCCCCACCAGGTTCCTCTGGTGGCGTTTCAGCCGATTCTCGAACCGTTTGCGCCGCTGGTCTCGGAACCACCGTCCTCTCTTCTCGGTGAGAATCTCCCCGTTCACCTTCGTCACGATCCTCCTCTTCGTCATCGCTCGGCACGACACCATCACAATCCAGGTCCGTGCTGGAAACCTCTTGACCCTTCGGCCGCGGGTCTGCCTTCCAGACCCGATCGCCGGTTGGGTTCTCTGCAGCGCCCGAAGCCTGGACCAGGTCCCAAGGTTTGTCCTCGGCGTTCACGTGCCCGATCTCCGGCTCTGTTTGCGCCGAGTCCACCCAAGTCTCCGCCTCTTCCTCTCGGGGCAGAATGAGGTCAAACAGAGAATCTGCACAGTCATCGCTCCGACACTTCCTGCTGTAGCTCAGCTCCTGCGGAGTTGCCTCGTCGTCGTTATGGTCCGGGAAGCTCCGGAAGTACTTGAGAATGGCTTTTTGCTTTTCCATCGTGAAGAGGGAGAGAGAGAGAGAGAGAGGGGGGGGAGGGAGAGAGAGAGAGAGAGAGAGAGAGAGAGAGAGAGAGAGAGAGAGCCAGAGAGGAGGGAGGCAAGAGGCATCACAGTGTCAGACGTGAGAAGGCGGAACCTCAGTGAGACGTGCGCTGATGTTTGCAGGATCATGCATGAGTCCTTTAAGTGAAAGCCAAATGCCACACTGTTTGTTTTATTTGTGTTTAAATCACTTCCTCGTTCTTATTTTTCAAAGTAAAAGCCTCAAATCGTGTTCGTATGTTTGACAAGGCTTTTATTTTCCAGCCATCTCGTCGTCGTTCTCGTCAGCAAAGCTCGGGAAGAATTTGGGAATCGCTTTTTGCTTTTCCGTCGCAAAGAGAGAGAGAGTGTGAGGGTGAGAGGGAGATATGTGGTCAGAACCGCAGAAGGAGAACATGCACCGATGTCTGCAGGATCATGCCGAGTCTGGATTTCACAGAGTTCAAAGAGCTGAAGTCCAACCTGTTTGGTTCCGGTTTCCCTGCAAAGAAACTCTTCTCGTCTCCTCTCGCTCTTTCACCAGCGTCTCCGTCTTTTACCAGAGACTTTCCAAAAGTGGGAGGAGCCAGTGTCATGGAAAAGTGCAGCAGCGGTCTTTCCGAGGTTGGCCCCGCGGGCCGAGGTGACTCATCTTGGGATCCAGGAGCAGGCGAGTGAGAGCAGCCTCCTGGAGGTCAGGGTGCGACCGGGAGCAGATGCCTAAAGTTTGTTTGACGGATCTGTGAGACATATGGTGGAGGAGGAGGAGGCCACGCCCACCACAGATGGAGGGACACCACACCCACAGCTGAGGAGGGCAAACAGGCCCTGCCACGGTGCGTGTGTGTGTGCGTGTGTGTGTGTGTGTGTGTGTGTGTGTGTGTGTGTGTGTGTGTGTGTGTGTGTGTGTGTGTGTGTGTGAGTGAGTGTGTGTGAGAGTGATGAGGAGTTTCCCTGCAGGACTTGAGCCACACACGACTAATCTGCATGACTTAGGTTTAACCCCTCCCACACACACACACACACACACACACACACACGCACAAACAGTTCTGCCATTGTTGCTTAAAAAAAACGTATTAGCAAATGTTAATAAATAACAGTCTGACAAAACTGGTAACAGTTCTCGAAAAAACATTTTTTTTGCAATAAACAATAAAACAAGGTGGAAAGAAATTTGAGAAATGGAACTGATTTGAAAAAGAGTAAACTACATTAATAATATCTAATAAAATAATGATAAATAATAACAAGAGCGGTGATAATAATGACAATAACAAAAAGACGCAAAAGCACTTAAGGAAATGACCAAATAAGGAAATATATAAATTCATCCCTAAAATAAATGACTAAATGATAAATAAATAAATAAATAAATGGATAAATAATTCAAATAAATGACTAAATAGTAAACACATACACTAATAATGACCTCAAATAAATGATTAGATAATAAACAAATGCACACATGAATACATTGGACCAGAATAAATGAAATATATGATCAATGTGTAACTTTAAAATGGACATGAATCATTGTTCCTGGTGGCGCCTGAAGGAGGCAGATCCAAACGTGACCTCCCCTCCTCTCGCTCAGATCTTCCAGCTGCGTTGGTCTGATCCTCTGCGAGGATCCGCCCTTGTTTGCTCTCATCTTATCTCGGGCAGCGGGAGAACGACCGATCGCATCAGCGATACGTTTGTGTGGAACATTTCATTCCCCAACCTTCTCTGATTGGCCGAGGAGAGAGAAGCCGGCGGCGCCTCGACTGAGCTCCTCGCTTAATCTGCGCAACACTAAGAAAGAGTGGGTACATTCCCACTGTGGCCCCTTCCTCTTTATGTAACTGTGAACACAGATAATCCCATGGAATAGCATTATACTCCGAGCACACACACACACACACACACACACACACACACACACACACACACACACACACACACACACACATATACATACTGCACCATATTTGTTATTAGGAAATAGAAGAACATTGTGTTGAATTTGACCGATTAGTGCGACTGTTCCCAAAGGAACTTAAAAGGATGGAGACTCAGGCGTGTGTGTGATTCCTGAACTCTGCTGACGAAATGAAGCGCCCCTCACGAAACCCACCGACTCCTTTGTTGAAATGAGTTTAAATTCCGATTATAGAAACTCTGAATCCAAATCCAAACATTCGGTTTACAATATGAGGCTTGATGGGTTCTGTTTACTCTTCTCTGTGATGTGGATTTTGAAAAAAAACAAAAAAAAACAATCATTATTTCATTTCGTGATGTTTTTCTTTTCATCACTTTGCAATAATAATACCACTAATCATCAATCATCTTTCTTCTAAACTCGAGGTTTTATTCATATTATTAACGCAGAGTTTCACCTCAAAGCCAAAGTCACAAAGGCTCTGAAAAGGAAGTCATGTGTTTAAGCAGCACCAATCCCACGATCACACACAGTACAAAGTAAAACAACAACAACAACAACAACAACAACATGTGAAGTCCAGATACCTGTTCTCACACAAAGCACCTCCACATGTTTACATGAACGCTGCAGTTACGTAAGAGAGAGAACACACGGCTCTTTGTGGCTCCGCTGCCTGACTGAGGCTCAGGCCTGACACCACCGTGATGTGGGTCAACGGAACCATGACGCGGCAAAAACTTCATCCAGAACGAGCAGCTATTTAAAGACAAGCATGTTGACGTGGATTCTCAGCAGCTGAGCTCCACGATTAATATTATATTATTTATATCTACGAGGTAAAAATCAGTCATTTTACACAACATCATGGGCGACTTGTAAACTGTAGTTGTCCAGTCTTCCCTTATCGTTTTTAAACTTCGATTTTCTGTGTTATCGGGGCTCGCTTTCGTCAATAATCCTCCGTGTATTGATGAATTAACCTTACTTCATTGGAAGAAATTAGAATTAGCCTCATAAGGTTAGCGTAGCTTTTGCTAGTAGGCTTTTTGACGATGGTACCAGAATAATGTAAGATACAATTCTAATATTTTAAAAAAAAAAAGATTTTTTTTTTGTGCACTACTCACCCTGACCTCCGGGGGCAGCGGTGTGGGCGGGGGCGTGTCGATGATGTCATCCTCCGGAGCGGTGATGCGCAGGAAGTCGATGTGTTTGGGTCTGGATGAGTGGGAGAGCGAGCGACAGGAGGAGAGAGACTCCTCCACCTCCTGCTGCCACATCTGCTCCTGGAGGCTCAGAGCTTCATCTGCAGGCAAACAGCACACTTCAGATTCATTCAATCATTTCAGATATGAATTCTTTTTTAAAATTTTTTTTAAAAAATAGAGTTTGATATTAGTGTCTTTTCATGTGACAACATCGTCGCTCTGAATTGGGTTTTTTCACGCTTATTTTTTCTGTATTTTGATCGTTTGCCCTCAAATCATCCGTTTGCGGTTTTATTTTGAAACTCCGAAAACACTGCACACATCCTGCCGACGCCACCTCTGAAAGGATGTCCCTTCATGTTTCCCTTAAAAACATTTGTTATGCCTGCAATATGCAACTTCACCACTAGTCGTCAATTGAGCATGCTTGGATCAGAATGTGAGGGGTGTTCAACTTCACCTCTAGAGGTCCCTCATTCTTACACACTGCACCTTTAAGATCACTCAAGAAGCTGACTTTTTAACGTTTAACATGAACAAAAAATAAAAATGCTTTTAACAATTGGCTTTCTCTTTCATTGCTCCACCAGGATTGGATGGAGAGTGGACGATCGATGTGAGTGGCTGCGACAGCGACACCTGCTGGCAACTGTGAGAACTGACGAACGACCTGAGCTCAGAGGATGAGGAGCAGAGGTAGGACAGGAAGTGACATCATCATTTGTCAAACGGAACGAGTTTCCTAGTTTGAACTGTAATTACAAAATCAGATTGAAATATGCTAATCTGACTTTATTCTGGAATCGTGTGTCACGGGGTCATTTAGGGAAGTTATAAAAAATGAGGCGGAAACCATTCGGTCAAAAACGACAGAGTTTATGAGTCGACACTAAAAAAATTAATCGTGAAAGGAATCCGAAGCTCTTTGCTCCTCCTCTTCATCACACGGTAATCTTCATCCCCTGCACAGAGCTCACAGCGTTAATCCTGTTTGGACAGTCAACGTCCTACACGCGCAATCTGACCGTGAGGGAAAGTCATCGGACCAATCGAAGTGAAAGTCAAAGCTTCCAATGTTCAGGAATAGAAGCATTTACACTTAAAACATCACTGTTTTACTTGATGTGCAAATCTGACCGCCTTGCAATACCACTTTTCCACCACTAGAGTGAGTCCTGAGCCACTGTGTCAGTCAGTCGACCTCTACGCCTCACGTGTTGTTGATCACCGTGTCATCACCAAAATGCATATTTTCATCACTTCCTGTTCTTATTTTTCAAAGTAAAAGCCTTGAATCGTGTTTTTTGCTAAGATAATGAATTCATTATTTTTCGCACGGCTTTTATTTTCCTCTCTGGACAGGAAGTGGTATTGATTCATACAATAGCGTGTTGGTGTCATTTGAACCCTGACGTGAAATTCTGTGTATTCAGACAGTTACAAATGCTCTGACACACCACTGCCCCCTGCTGGTCAAAAATGGAACTACGTAACATTTTCAAAAGGTCTGTTTGACACATAGTTTGCTCCCTTTTCTGGATCAAATGATCTCACTCTAGTTTGTCCGACAGGCTTATTTTCCAGAAAAGTAGTCTGCTGTGAGCCATGTGACACACACACACACACACACACACACGCACACACACACACACACACACACACACACACACACACACACACACACACACACACACACACACACACACGAGGAGAGTGGTGCGATTTCTATTGTTTCTGCACAACAGATCACATCAGGTCAGTGCTCATCCACGACTGTGAGGGGATTCACATCAGGTGCTCAACCTGCACCTCATGCCTGATCTCTCACACACACACACACACACACACACACACACACACACACACACACACACACACACACACACACACATGCATGCACGTGAATGCACTGCAGTCATGTCAAGCCTGCATGAAGTCATTTTTTACAGGCTGCTACACATCCTTTAGATCCGATCCAGACAGTGCAAAAATTCTGTGTGTGTGTGTGTGCGTGTGTGTGTGTGTGTGTGTGTGTGTGCGTGTGTGACTGGAGGACAAAACCTCAAACATTAAGCATCAGAGCGTCTGGGTGGATGTGTAAATCAGGACTCAGCGTGTTGCTCCTCCGTCTCCTCCACCTCCTCTGTTCACTTCACTGACCAACCACTTAAAGTCAGTGTCATGCAGCTCTGCACACACACACACACACACACACACACACACACACACACACACACAAAGAAAACCTGCCAAAGACACTCCGACCTCCAGAGTTTACACATACAAGCATAACAGAGTCATTCCAAGGAAACAGCTCATTCTACTTCAACTTGACAGACTTTACCTGAGGACAGCAGAGAGTCCTGGTCGTCCTCGGTCTCACCGCTGTCTCCCAGCGCCTGCTTCTCTTCGCTCGGGTTCACCCACGGAGTCCTCTCCTCCTTATCGGTTGCGACTCCAGGTCCTTGAGGGATCTCGGCCCTGTCCGCTCCTGACTTTGTCCGAGGCCTTTGACCCAAGTCGTCCTCATCGTGCCGGTCTGGAGACGGACAGTACTGGTAGGACTCGGGGGACGTACGGAAAGGTGAGAGTAGTGGAGAAAACCTGCCCGGACAACTTCGAGGAACGTCAGAGATCGGCGAGAACGACGGTGTGGGTACAGCTGCGGTTTTGGGCGAGAACCTGCTTTGAGTCTCCTTCTTGGATCCAACCGGATTTTGTCTGTCCTCCACCAGAGCTTTGACATCCGCCTTGGCTCCCTCCATCTTTAGAGCCTGGTGGAGACTTTGGCTCAGAGCCTCACACAGGACTCGGAGTTCCTCAAGCAGCGGAGACTTGTCCACCGTGACCCCCATGTCCCGGTTCTCCTTCAGGCAATCGGAAGGTCTTTCCTGCTGGATTTGAGGCTGATCATCTCGGGTGAGCCGGGATTCGTCGCCTCCGTCGACCCAGTCTTTGATCAAGTCCGAGCTGGTGAGACTTACCCTTCGGATGATCCCTTCGACTTCCTCGATTTTGCCCATCACTCGCTCCGCTGCGGCTCGCTTACCCAAATCCACCGACCCGTGAGGGGGCCTCAGCCGCCTGACGTTCTTGTCCTCTCGTTTCTGGATTTCGGAGGACCTTGGAGAACTCCTGGTTCTCGCCTCTCTCTCCCCAGTCGAGTCGAGACCAGGTTGAGTGACACCAGTCTCGTTGTCGTACTCGGAGAGTTCCGTGTCCGAGTCAGGAGTCGGATCCCGAAGAGAATAAGGACCGTTCTTGATTTGAGTTCTTGGGAGTTTTTCAGGTACTCTCCACACCGGCTCCTGGTTGGAAGAACTTTTGTTCTCCTTGCCTTTTACGACAAGTCCCTGTCTCCTGCCGATCAGATCCTCCAGGTCCCATTCTCCGAAGGAGGTCGGACCGCCAAGCTTTGTCGGCCTCCTTACCTTCCGGGGAGCTCGAGGAGTTCCGGGTGTCAGTTTGACGTTCTGGTCAAAGACGCCCAAGTGAAGAGTCCCCTCCGCTCTCCTCCTTCGTTTCCGAGGAAGCTGGATCCTGGGGGATCTCCGCAGAGCGTCCCAACCCGCCTCCACGTTTGCTTTGGAACCTTGTTGGTGGTTCCCCATGCTCACGAAGCTCCGGCGCTCCAGACCCCAGGGCACCAGCTCCGACAGCCTGCGGATCTCTGAGGAAACATCCAGTGCTTTGAGGCTTTCGTTGAAGCGCGTGAGGCTGAGTTTGTCCGCTTGACCCGACTTCAGACCTCTGGCTGGACCCACCTCCTCTTCCTCCTCCTCTTCCTCCTCCTCCTCCTCCTCGTCCTCCTCCTCCCAGATCCAGCTGAGAGGTTCTTGAGAGGAGGGAGTCGGTCCAGAGAGGGAAGGACTCACCCTGCTCCTCTCGGTGGAGGCAGAGTGGAGATGGACAGTGGTGCGGGAACTCTCCATGATGTTCTCCGTGAGGTGCTGCTGCTGCTGCTGCTGCTGCTGCTGCTGCTGCTGCTGCTGCTGCTGCTGCTGGTCACCTCTCTGTTGCTCTGCGGCTTCACTCAGGTGACAGACAGGCCACTCGCCCCGCCCACGTGACAGACAGGGAGCCTCGGCCAATCGGCGCGCTGGCTGGCATCCTTGGAGACGCTCACTGGCCGATGGGGATAATCATCAGAGGCAGTAAATCCGCTGAGGGCTGACAGGTAGTGAGGGGGGCGCACCAACAGACAGACGGTGGGATCAAAGAGGATTTGAGCTTGTAAGTGTAATCTTCCCCGCCGATGCAGTCTCATAAACACAAGATGGACGCCACTCTACAGGTCTGCTGTTTGACAAAGGCGGACTTTATGCACGATCGAGTGTTAAAATGAAGGGATTTCTGGACCGAGGTTTGCATGTTGACTTTTTCACGCGAGTAAGATCAGCGGAACTTCAAAGGGTTGAAATAAGACGATGTATAGCGATTGATTTGCGTGCAGTGAACATTTCCATGACTTATACATTCACGCTTACACATTAATATGACGTGCCGATATTTTCAATTTAAGTGTGGAAAAAATGGCCCTTTCGAAGGTACTGTGTGTAGTGTTTACTGTCATCTAGTGGTTGAGTTGCAAGTCACACCCTCGTGTCACCCTTCCCTTCCAAATATGTAAGAGATCCTACGTTAGCCTTGAATGACCATAACGAGTCAAATTTGTCCATTCGAGGCTTCTGGTGGTCAAACATGGTGGTCCAAGATGGCCGCCTCCGCGGAAAGGACCTGATGTAAATATAGCGGTGTTATTCCATAGTCCTGATATACACTAGATCAGGGGTATCAGACACAGAACGACCAGAACCGGCCTACCAGGCGGTCCAATCCGGCCGGCGCGATGAGAACCCATTAAAGTAACTGCTATTCCAGATTTGACCACCCCGGGGGAGGGGGGGGTGTCGCACACAACACCGTCAAACAGCTTGATACAATCGCCACAGAACCAACATCTCACTGACTGCACCTTTAAGGAAAGTGTTTGAGGTGAACGTCCTCATGGTCACAGATCCAGTGACCTAAGCCTCACCCTCACCCTCACCCACTAACCCGGATCAGGACCGGTCACACCTGCGCCTGCAGCCGCTCACCCACCATCAGCGCTGTGATCTGGGTCAGTGGCGGTCAGTGCGTGCGCAGGGCTAATCTCACCTGCTGCCCAGCTGTCTGTCTGTCTGTCTGTCTGTCTGTCTGTCTGTCTGTGCTGGATTACAGACTGCACCCGTCACTGTCACTGACGCTGACACCGCAAACAGCGACACGCTCGGTTACATGGGCGGAGACTGTCGCCGGGGAGACGGAGAGAAAAGGCCTTATTTCATCATCAGAGGGTTGATGAGAGTGTAGCTCTTAATCTACTCGGATCCGATCCCAGATCTAATCTGGAACTAATAGGATTGATTGAATGTGGATTTAAAAAATTTTTTTTATAGCTAATATATAGCTACGTGGCTAATGTTGGAGTTCACGGCTTCAAGAAAGTCATAAAAACACATCTAGGCCAAACGTAAACAAACTATCTCTTCTTGTTTATGATGTAAAACTTCACTCTCATGTGATCATTCCAATGTAAGGAGTTAATTATATTATATATAAGAACGTACTGACTGACTTCAGTGATCGATGTGAACGAGCGGTGACACCTGTGTGGTTTGACTGCTCACTGGCATTGGCAGTTCCCTGTCTGACCACTAGATGGCCTCAGTGTCTTTGGCAGCTCGCTCATCAGTGGGTGAGACCTCGGGAGGTGAAGATAACGGATGTCTGACCCACCGACACTGAACATAAAGTTAAACATTGGACATTTGTGATCGTTTTGGACAATATTTAACATCTTCTTTTAAATACGACGTAGAAACTCAGATTTTATAAAGGGAATAATATTCATGTGATGATTAAAGTTGAACAATCAACTTCACATCCATGTCATGTTTGACAAAACCATAGTTCGTGGAAATCATCTATTTTTTTTTTTTAACTACAAAGCTGTGCTTGCAGCTCAAAGGCCATAAATGGGAAACATGGGTGAAGTGGAAGTCTGTAATAAAGTGACACCTGTGTGCAGGTTTCATCAGGGGGTGAGGGAGGGGGAGGGGGTGGGGGGTGGGGGCGGCGGATGTCTGACCCACCGACACTGAACATAAAGTTAAACATTGGACATTTGTGATCGTTTTGGACAATATTTAACATCTTCTTTTAAATACGACGTAGAAACTAAGATTTTATAAATGAAGGGAATAATATTCATGTGATGATTCAAGTTGAACAATCAACTTCACATCCATGTCATGTTTGACAAAACCATAGATCGTGGAAATCATCTATTTATTCTTTTTTAAACTACAAAGCTGTGCTTGCAGCTTAAAGGCCATAAATGGGAAATATGGGTGAAGTGGAAGTCTGTAATAAAGTGACACCTGTGTGCAGGTTTCATCAGGGGGTGAGGGAGAGTGAGGGGGAGGGGGGTGGGGGGGGGGTGTTTGAATGCAGACACAGAGACACAGCTCCATTCTGGACTTTGCATCCAGCTGCCATTCAAACCCTGCATCTGCTTCACCTGCACCATGAGTCACTGTCACTTTCATCCAAAAACTGCTGAGTCAGACGACGGTGGGACAAACTGCCTCAAAGCAGTTTGGTGTCTGCGCATCACCATCATCTTCATCCTCAGGACAGCCATCATCATCATCACTATAGTCTCCATCATCATCATCATCATCATCACCATGGTCACCATCATCTTCATCATCTTGACCATTATGATCACCTTCATCCTAGATGATAGCTATCATCATCATCATCATCATCATCATCATCAACAACCATCGTCATCATCCTTGGTGACAACCAATATCATCATCCCCATCTTCATCATTATAATCATCATCATCACCATCTTCCTCCTCATTATCTTAACCATGACAATCATCATCATCATCATCTTGACCATCATCTTAACCATTGGTTAACCATCATCATCATCATCATCATCATCATCATCATCATCATCATCATCTTCACCATTATCACCATCCTCCTCCTCCTCCTCCTCCTCTCCATCTTCATCTTCATCCTCTTCATCATCACCACAGTGGGGACCAGCACCAGGGGCAGAGCGGAGGCTCATCCACCGGGAAAGCTCGTCCTCTGATGCCCCGGCTCCATCCGTGAGCTGCCCCGCTCCGCTCTGCTGCTGCTGCTGCTGGGAGGAGGAGGAGGAGGAGGAGGAGGAGGAGGAGGAGAGGGTGGATGAAGGGGTAGGAAGGTGGGAGAGGGAGAGAGGGAGTGGAGGAGGAGGAGGAGGAGGAGGAGGAGGGGGGGGGGGGGGGGGGGGGGGGGGGGGGGGGGGGGGGGGGGGGGGGGGGGGGGGGGGGGGGGGGGGGGGGGGGGGGGGGGTCTCGCCGGGCTGCCCTATATGGCTGTGGATGAGCTCCATGCTAATATCGGCTTGAGAGGCGCAGCATCGCGTTTCTGCCCCGGCGCGGAGTCACTCAGTGGGGGCTGCTTCCACCGAGCGAGCAGGCTCCTTCACAGCCATGGCTGAGGGCGGAGAGGGGGAAGACGAGATCCAGTTCTTAAGAACTGTAAGTAGACGGAGATTGTGCTCTGGTGCTCGGGTGCATGTGTGAGGGGTTCCTGTCACTGCCACTGTGTGTGTGTGTGGGGGGGGTGGGGGTGGGGGTGTGGGGTGTGGGGGGGTGCGCGTGCGTGCGTGTGTGTGCCATTTACGCAGCTCGTAAAATCCATCCATTCAACTTGGATCCAGGTGGAAGTTATTGATTTGTATTGATCCGTTGATTTGGACATGTCGGGGGTGTCTGGTCGTGGATCAGCTCCGGCATTTTTATGTTTTCATTTTCAATTTTTTTTTTTTTTTATTGTAATTTTTTTAATTTTTTAATTTCTATTTTTTTTTTAGAAGTTGCCGCAAACAGGTTTGCACTGTGCACACACACACACACACACACACA
>JAFBJT010109915.1:0-26039 GCA_016785325.1 Chascanopsetta lugubris
TTCAGTGCGTGAACATGTGGAGCTCAGTCCCATTTTGCCTCAGGTCCTTTCGGAGTGGGATTTTAATGTGAGTGCATTTAAAAACCCATCTTTCATCTCACTCCATATGGACAATGCCCGAGGTTTTTTCGAATGGCCGCACTGCCAAAGCAACAACACACAGATACTGTGCATTAAAGGTGCAGTGTGTACGTATTGGTGACATCTAGAGGTGAAGTTACTCCCATCACCTCACCCTCACCCTTCTGAGCATGAAGGAGAACCTCTGGTAGACTTCAGTTGTCATTAAAGGTCAAAAGATGCTTAGTACATCCACTCTGGGCTATTGTAAAAACATGGCGGCCCCCATAATGTGGGGCGTAAATATGTATTAAAGGGCTAATTTTAGGGTTTGGTAAAAAGCCAGTCATACATTGGGGTGATTATACATTTATGGAAATGTCTATATAACTGTTTTGTAATTCTTATTCTGTAGATACAATTGACAAAAATGGACCGAAATCTTACACACTGCACCTTTAAGGGGCTTGGCCTGACTGTGAGAGACAGAAAGAGAAATGTCCCTGGTCCTGAAACCAAATCCACAGACTGTTGAGAATCAGTGGGTTGTAGCAGAAGCTTTAACAGGGGGATCGACTCCAAGGTTTGCTCAGGAGAACAGGTACCTTCATTTAAATGGGAGCGGGGATGTTTTGAGCAGTGTTGTGTTACATGTACACACACACACACACACACACACACACACACACACACACACACACACACTGCTCTTTAATGCTGTGGTGTTTATACCTGTCACTGCTGATTGGGCAACATCTCTTCCACTCCCACCAACTGAGAGAAGGGCTGCGTCAGAATCCATCTCCCACAGTTTCATGTTTCAGGGAAACATGCAGTTCAACCTGCAACCTGAGACAAAGCGGATCAAACTGCTTTTTAAAGTTTTCACGGAAAGACATTCCTACTCTCTGT
Organism: Chascanopsetta lugubris; assembly: GCA_016785325.1. NCBI lineage: Eukaryota > Metazoa > Chordata > Actinopteri > Pleuronectiformes > Bothidae > Chascanopsetta > Chascanopsetta lugubris. The sequence continues at coordinate 973 of JAFBJT010109915.1, forward strand.
TGCAGCAGCTCCTCCGTTCAGCCTCTGTCTGAATACAAAGTTTTATTCTTTGTCTCTTTAAGCCCCTCCCACCCTGATTCAGCCCAGCCCGCCCACTCTTGTTTTGATCGGTGCGAAGGAGATCGCATCTTTGGCTCTTGTTTTACCTTTCTTGATCAAAAGCCATTCCAGACCTTCCGTGAATTATGCAAATGTGGGGCATCATAATGTCAGGTGGCGTCAGCTGGACTGATGATAAGGTGACTCAGGGGTTACTGGGGTAGTATTTTCTGTTGGGGGAGGAGCTCTCTTTCATAAAGCCTCCGGATTTTTAAAGGGGCAATGTTTAGGATTTAGTGACATCTACTGGTAAATTCAAGGGATTATACACCCAAAATACTTGAGTATGATAACTTCGTATTACATCCCTACCAACAGCGATGGACGTAATTTTCTTTAATTTTAGACACTGGACCTTTAATGCTATAGTCAACTGACAGGAAATCAGCTTAAGTTTCAGGCACACTGTCGGCCATGCTCACTGAATCAAAACAATGCCCGGATTAAGAAAAGGCTGTCGACAGGATGTACTTTCTAAAGAGTTCAGTCCCACGAGGAGGCGTTTTTGGCTGAACATGAAACGACGGCATCTTAATAAGTCTTGTTCCAGAATGACGGCAACACTGCTGGAACACTCACATGAATATTTAAATAACTTTCCGCTAGAGAGAGGATAGAGAGAGGGCTGTGGGGGGGGGGGGCGGCGGCTGTGTTTTGAGTCGAGGGGTCGTCCTGTAACCAGAGGGTCATAGGTTCAATTCCAGCATCACCCATTCCACGTGCCGGGCAAGATACTTAACCCCACATTACCCCCTTGTACGCCTCCTCCCTCAGTCCTGCGCACAAAGATCTAATGGGGTCGATGGCACCGCGGCCGGTTTTCTGATAAGTGGCAGACAGTCAGTGAATGAATGAATGAATGAGTGTGAGGGCATCCAACAATGTGTTGTTGGTGGAACACTGTGCTTCCCTCCATATGACAGGTCAGTCGATGGACACGCCCTGTCTGACACATCACGGCATTTGATTTCGAAGTCGTGCAGGAGTGTGGCCGACGGATTGACGAGACCGCTGGCCATCGTCACGTCACTCACTCCTGCGCTCCAGGTGTTTGTGTCCACTCCGGGGTGAAACCCTTTGGTGTGAAACCTTGAGTTGCCCTCACACTCCTCTCTCTCTCTCTCTCTCTCTCTCTCTCTCTCTCTCTCTCTCTCTCTCTCTCTTTCTCTCTCTCTCTCTCTCTCTCTCTCTCTCTCTCTCTCTCTCTCTCTCTCTCTCTCTCTCTCTCTCTCTCTCTCTCTCTCACACACACACACACGCACACAGGTGACATCAAAGTGGCGCTCACCGCTGCCACCGCTACCTCCCCGCACTCCGGCCAGAAACCTGACTTGGAAGTGGAAGTGACATTTCTGAGATGCCACAAATTCCTCCTGACAGAGAGCGAGTGCGTGAGTGCGTGTGTGTGTGTGTGTGTGTGTGTGTGTGTGGGGGGGGGGGGTGGGGTTGTTGAAAGAGTCATCCTTGAGGATTTTTTTGTATGTGTGACTAGTTTTTCAAAGGGGGGCGACGGCTAGAGAAATTGGGGGAGAATGTTTGATGTGGGAAAATAAATGATAAAGATGGTTGTTGTGGCTTCTTTTTAAGTCATCACGCACACACACACACACACACACACACACACACACGCACACACACACACTGGCTTTCCAGTGTACTGTGTATTTCCGAATTTCATGTCGGCGTGAAACGGCGTGGAAGGAGGAGTGGACGAGGTCAGTCCATTCCCCCCGTGTTCTCCTCAGCCCTTTTAATGGGGTCTTGAAACTTTTGACAAAAACCTTTTTAAAACATTGCTCCTCTTTCTCTTTCTTTGCCACGGCCTCATCCATAATTCACCTTCCCCGTTCAAGTGTCTTTTTTAAAGGCCCTTTCATGACGTAATGTCTCGATCTATCAGCAAGTTCTCTCTCTCTCTCTCTCTCTCTCTCTCTCTCTCTCGCTCTCTCTCGCTCTCTCTCGCTCTCTCTCGCTCTCTCTCGCTCTCTCTCGCTCTCTCTCTCTCTCTCTCTCTTGCCGCACAGATATGAGATGGATTGTTTGTTGGGTTGTGCGCGGCAGTGCATATCCAGATGAAACAAAGTTGTTGACTTTGCATTTTTCTCGCCCGCCCCGAGATCTTCTTCAATATTCCTTTGTGTCATCTCCGAATTGATACTACACACACACACACACACTGTGAGTGCGCCGCCTCAGAAGGTGGCTTGGAAAACTTGAGAAAAGCAAAAAAGTTTGAGGGCTGGCTCACATCCAGCGCTCCCACAGAACGCAGGTTGAAACACTGCTCCGTGCTCAGGGTCGTTTCATTGGGAGGACAGAAGGACAACAATGAAGGAAGCACGCGAGGAACGAGGAAGTATTCCATGCAGTTTGAAAGTATTGATGAGGTGAGGACTGACACAGTAGAGCTGATAGGGCCGAGCCGGTTCAGGATGTCCTCGTCCATTAGGTGAAGGCCGGTGATCAGACCACATCAGGGCCGTGTGACGTGAGACATCTATTGTTTTGAGTGATGCTGTATTCTTTTTGACATGGTGCTGCAAATATGCAGCAATATGCCAATTTGATGACACCTTATTTTTTATTTTATTTTTTTTTTCTGGCCATGTGTGAGTGTGTGAGCGAGCGAGAGAGAGAGAGAGAGAGAGAGAGAGTGCACATATATCAATCCACTGACTTTACAGACCATGTGTTGCATTGTGATGCATATCACCACAGTCAAGCGAAAGGATCCAAATCTTGATATGACATCACGGCCATGTGATCATGGCATTGTGTCGATTTACTGACCTGGTACGAAAACACTAAGACGACCCACTCTGTTAGATTTGTTGGAGCCCCAAAAAGTCAGGAAAGTGACGGCAGCCATAAAAGTCTTCCCCTTCACGTAAAACACCCCAGACACATTCAGTCGGTTTATTTAGGGCTCACCTTTACAATCACTCCTTCACCATATGAAATGTGGTGACGCCTGCGAGCTCCTTCAGTTAAACCATCATCCTCTACTTCGGCAACATTTGCCAACCTCCCGCTGCTGCTGCTGCTGCTGCTGCTGCTGCTGCTGCTGCTGCGTCAGTACTGCTTCCAGTGGATTCAGCCCCACCACCATCACAGCATCCACCCGTGCAGGCTCTGTCAGGTGGTCCCGCGTGCCCATCGCTCCCGATACATCTATGAAGTCACATCTGTGGGGTGATGCATTTCGAGTCCGGATGACACAGACGACAGAAACACAAACCACGCACCGACGTTACAATAAAGTGATTCACTCGGAATTCCTACTTGATTACTTCATGGCAGCGTGACGACTTTCCCACTTAGGAAACGGCTCAGTCGAGAACTACACGGACTGTGTGCTCCCGTAAGGGGCTGCTTGAGAAAGCAGATGGAGCCACGTTAACATTCACACTGTGCACAATGTGTTTTATCAGGGCATTTTATTTATTTATTTATTTATTTACTTTACAACCTTGTTTGCTCTGAACAGCTCCTCTGCTATGACGGGAAACTACGGCGATGAGGAATTTTCAAAACTGAAACCGCGAGGGAAGAGAATCTCGGGAACGCTCTTGCCTGAGTCATCGGCTGTTGAGCCATAATTCCGGTCGGAGAATAGGTTCCAGAAGATATTTATTCCACAAAGAACAGGCAGAATAGGATCCAGACAGTGTCCGGAGCGTCTTTGTAGGGTAAAGTCTGCAAAGCAAAAGTCCAGGCAGAGAAGTCCAAAGACCTCTGAGGCTGTTGGCCGTCTGTGACGACCTTAGACCCTTTAGTCTTCCAACTAAAGGGATCTGCCTTTGGTTGTCCGTTGACGGTCGGTTCAGGGAGGCCGCTGCCTTCATCGACACAGACTAGACCTTGATTTGGAACATAGTAAGAATAGTTAGCTGTGTTTCCCAGTTTCAAGGCTCAGCTACAGAATGGAGACAGGTCCCTGGAATGTTGTTGACCGCCATGCTGACGCTGCGGCTGAAAATGTGGAGGGACCTGTTTGGCCCCTCAGTGGGAATCACAACATGAGGTTTCTGCGCAGGAAACCATGAATAACTGAGTATAAAGCTGAGTATAGTCAGAGGCTGTGAGTGGAAAGGATCTGTAAGTAAAGAGACCCCCACCCCCCTTCACAACCCCCCCCCCCCCAATCTCCACCCTGCCAGCTATTGAGCAGCCCAACACAGGAGTGCTGTGACTGAAATGCCATACTGCAGGATGTGATGAAAAATTAAATATCTCCTCTCAGGGAGGTGGTGGGGGGTGGCGGGGTGGTGAGGTGGGGGGTGGCGGGGTGGTGAGGTGGGGGTGGGGGGTGGGGGGGCATGTGCACAGAGAGATGGACACAGTGGCCCATCCATCAGTGGCAGCAACACTAGACCAGGAATTGATTCATGCTGAGAAGATGGAAGCATGAACATCCTACTACACACTATCTCCTGTCCTCACTTCCCTCTTATACCAAGTGTGTGTTTGTGTGTGCGTGTGTGTGTGTGTGTGTGTGTGCGCGTGCGTGTGCATGTGTGTGTGACAGTAGAGATTTTAGGATGAGCTCTTAAGACCCTCTCTCACAAGTGCAGGCTGCAGCAGAGTGGCCCTCGTCTGCTCTTTTCTTTCACTTTTATTTCTCCATCTTAAACTTTTTGAGGTCAGGAACATGTTTTTTTATTCATGTTTATTCAAACTTTTAGCTGCACTTCTACTGGACACAAACATACAAACACACACACACACACACTTGCAGCCACCACATCTGGCCCCGAGTACAGTAGTTCCAGGTGGGCATTGCCGAAACCGGCACCGACCTGCTGGTGGACGTTTACTGCAAAAGCCTTTTAATGGATCCCACTATGTGAATGAAATATTCAGGACATTTCCATGGAAATATTTAATTACATTCATTAATATTTCAACGGATGTCTTTCTCGAAATAGTGCAAGAACATCTTAAAGATAAACTTTTCTCTATATCGAAAGAGAGAGAGAGAGAGATCAGTGAATGTGAGTGTAAGAGTGAGGGAGAGAAGTGGGCGAGTGGAGGTTCCTCAGATGAAGATGAGGGTGAGCTGAGGACTATGGGAAGTTGAGGGAAGTTGCTCTAAGTGCTGCAGAAATCCGCTCTCACGTTTCTGAGCCTGAAATAAGTGCGTTTCCGAACGAGATGTTGAATTTAATGGACTTTGACGTTGAATAATTTGATATCATATTAAAAATGTGGAAGCAGATTCCTGGTCGTGTCCCGGCGGATCAGAGAAGTCTGAATCGTCCCTATGGGAAACAAAGCGCATGACACTCAGATGTCATTATATAAAGCCAATACATTGAGACACAGAGTGTTTATGCCTGTGTAGCACATACTGTGTTGCATGCTGCCACCAGCATCTGTGTTTGATTCATGATGTCTGTCCTACCACTGCTTCTGCTCAGTAAGCGAGAGAAACGCCAAATATTTTAGATACAAGTTATAAACATGTTTTTCACCTGTAATAAATTCTGGTTCATTTGTGAATGTTTTTTTCCATTGGCTATTGGCAGAAATGGAAAATAAACCAAACACATTTTTGCGTGTATAGTCATCTGAAAATGACTATACCCTTAAATGAAACCGCATCCGTTTTTTTTTTACAGTAGCCCTGAATAGACAAAATACATGTTGAGTTTTAATGATAATCAAAGGCTACCACCGTTCTCCATGGAAGGCCATTGTGAGGAGAGAGCCATTTGGCCGCAATACGCACCATCACCACTAGATGTCAACAGTTACGGTGCACAAGTTTGATTGAAGACATGGGTGTCACATATGGCCCGTTGGCCAGAACCGGCCCCCAGGAGCTCCAATCCCACCGGTGGGAAGATTTAGCAAATTGCTTATGTTGGTTATGTTGAGAAGAAACGTTTTCATTCATTGAGTTAAAATTTTGATGCAAAGTATTTTCATTGAATTCACAATTGTACTACAACAGGAGGATACAAGTTGTTGTTGTTGTTGTTGTATATAGGTCGTTATGCTGTGATCTTACTGGTCCGGCCCACAGATATGAGGGTGTGGGTATAAGGCCATGTGAATGACTGAGATTAAATGTGTGCTTGCCCTGGTGCAGTTCAGCTCTTGACACGGGATTGAACTCAGTGTGGCGGAAGCTCATTTGGAGGGAGAGTCGTGGCAGCTTCTCAAATTCCTGACCGCGCCGACTCCAACAGATCTGGACGGCACAGAGTTGGTTTTCCTGGTACAGATTCTAAATGGAAAAAAAAAAAATGGATCGTATCAATGAGAGCATCCCTCTATGATATCTAATCTGATTTGATCTCATCTACACGACACAAAATCATTCATTTGTATGAAACCAGAATTCATATTTATTTAGCATTAGAGGAGAATTGAACCCTCACAGGCCACTTTATTAGGCACACCTGTTCAACTGCATACTAATATGTCAGTCGGCCAATCAGCAACCCACTGTATTTTGGCATACAGAAATGGCCAAGAGAACCTTGGCACACCTTGATACCACTTCAGCGTGATCGAAGCACTGCAGCCGACCTGAGTGTTGTTGCTCACTCCGTCAATTCCTACGCGACCACAGTAAAGATGTCTGCTGGCTGTTAACCGAACCCGAGAGAGGAACTTCTGTGACGAAGGAGGAGTCTCTCTGACACGTCTCACGCTCGTTCCGCTGCTCGCGGAAACTGAAACGCTTTCCTTAGTTGTATTCAGGTCAACGACGTCTGTCCCGCAGGTTCATTGTTCCTAACGTTCACCACACCCACATTTGCAGCCTTATATGGTCGTGTCTTCCTGATGCCTGTGGGCCTGTTGAACAGAACGGGTGGCTGCGATGTCGTCTGACCTGTTCTCCATTGTTTAACCTCGGAGGGCTGAACTGAAATATTCACCGGGAGTCCCAAACAACTCGCTTTAATACTTTGTCACAACATCCAGTGAACAATAAATTCACTGTTGAAAGTAAGATTTTGGTCATTTCTTGTTATATTTTGATATTTAGAGTCATATTGTGCTGTTGTGTCTAAGTAGGGGCTGTTTCATAAATCCCAATGGTGTCAATATGTCAAATTTTAGACACTTGTTGCATCAGCTGGGAGCAGTTGACCAAGCAGAAGACACAGGGGTCAGCTGGCCAATCACAACAGTCTGAGCTTTTCTGTGAGGGAGGGGCAGGAGTTCTGGGTGGTGTTTTGGGGGGAAAGAGTGAAAACAGGAGCTGGGGTGGTGGACAGAATGAGGATACTCCTGTGTTTTTTTGTGAAGAGCAGTGACACGGGCGATTTCAAACAAGCTGCTTTGCATCTCAGTGAAAACTCTTATGTCAGTGTTACAGTTATCAGCCTGTAATTCTCAGTGTGGCTCTCTGGATTGTGCTTGACTCTGGGTTTAAGTGTTAAATGTGCCAGTCTGGCAGATTATGCAGGAGGATAAAGGATTTTCAAAAAACACACACAGAGACTAAACCAGAGGCTTCTTTAACAGAAACAGCAGCGTTATGTCACACAAAAGGCCAAAATAAACAGGTTATTTTATTTTATTTTATTTTGTTTTTGTTTTTTTTTGACCGAAAAAATGTTTGTTTATATACCTCATTGCAATAAGAGGTTGGGCTCTCTTGATGATAAATGTGAAAAGTTTGAGAACTGTTTAATGTAGAATTTGTTATGAGTCAAATATATTCAATAAATCCAATTTTGCATCTGTGAAATTACCCTTGACGCCCCCCCCCCCCCCCCCCCCCCCCCGTGTTCTCACAAACAATGAACCTGCCAGCTGCAATTTGACTGACATAGTCATAACATTTCATTTCGATTGTATTCTTTCAAAGCCCCAGGAACACAAGCTTCAGACAAAATACTCAGCTGCACTTTACCTTCAAAGCTAAGACCGTCGCCTCTGCAGACTGCTGCTAGTCTCCTCCTGTCTGAGGTTAACAGCTTAAGAAAGCAGACATCATCAACCCTCCTTCCTCCTCAAGTATTCCTCCAGGAGCCTTTCACTCTCCCTCCCTCCCAGCGTTTGGCGGCAAACTGCTGCCACCTCACCCTCGCGTGTCCCGACTCTTCCCCCGGCCTCCTCCGCTGCCTCGGGGCTGCACTTGATCCTGTTTAAAAATAGATCCAAAATCATGGCAGGGGGTCACGCTGAGGTAGCATTTTTGAATTAAGCACCTCTGAAAACAAGTGGACTGACCTGCCAAAACAAGTTCCATCCCTTTTTGTTTTCACTGGAATCTGGCCCCTTGGATACATTTGGATTTGTGCCGGTTTGGATTTTCCAGTGCACCTGAGCTTTTGTAACATCTCGGGACAGGTTCATGTTGACGTTTACCAGTCTAACAGGCGATCACCTTTCACTCTAAAACTTCGGTACGAGATCTCCTCTTGTTTTTCATTCCACCCCCCCCCCCCCCCCCCCCCCCCCCCCCCCCCCCCCCTGCTGGATGGGAACATCTCAGTGCTCGTCTCTTATCAAAGAGACACCTTTTCCTCATTCCATCTCAGTGAGTCATGACAATTGTTTTATCGGTGTTTGCCCGGGAAGCACTGCTAGTGTGTGGATGAGGTCTTTTGGGACACAGAGAGAGAGAGAGAGAGAGAGAGAGAGAGAGAGAGATGGCACCACAGTTTCGACTGCCAAGTCAGATTTGGTTGCTCAGCCTCTGCCAGTGTCTCTCCTCTGAGGCTGCTTGATTTTCTGCTCCGCCTTTGTTTTTGGCCCGTTTGGCATCTCCATAGTAACAGGTGAAGAGTGGCGGCTCTGGCTGCACTGAGCATAGAATAGACTGGAGCGGGCGCCTGCAGCGCTCCTCGGATAGGCAAACGAACACAACAAAAAGGTGGCGGTGACGGTGTTTGGCATGTGGCGCGGTGAACGTACATCATCGCAGGGTGAGTTTGATGTGGAGAGAATTCGCATGGGGGGGGGGGGGGGGGGGGGGGGGGGGGGGCTTTGGCTCAGGCCCCTTTTGGGGTTGTATGGTGCAGATGAGGGTATGATGGTTGGAGGAGCGCAGAGGGGAGCAGGGGGAGAGAGGAGAGGTGGTGGAAGGGGCGGGGCGGCCCAACACGTGGGCCCGTAGCTTCCCCCCGTTCTCCGCCAGACTGCCTTGTTAACGTAAGCCTGCTTTGAATAGGCTGAATTAGCGGCAGCCGTCCGCAGCTGAAAGAATCGGGGCGAGTCAGCCGCTTTACTGCATGGACAGCGATTCTTTCACCCCCCCCTCCCCCCTTCTCCGGACCACAGACTGACCTAGCCCCCCCCACCCCCCCCCCCGCCCCCCGCCTCCATTACCCCTAAAAGAGCCCATTAATATATATTTACATGAGGAGTAGGTCTTCTCCATGGGGGCCGCCATGTTTTCACAGTCATAAAAGTGGACATACTAAATGTCACCAAATCGTACTAACAGGTGAAGAGTGGCGGCTCTGGCTGCACTGAGCATAGAATAGACTGGAGCGGGCGCCTGCAGCGCTCCTCGGATAGGCAAACGAACACAACAAAAGGGCGTGTTTGGCATGTGGCGCGGTGAACGTACATCATCGCAGGGTGAGTTTGATGTGGAGAGAATTCGCTTTGGGGTGGGGTGGGGGGGGCGGGGCTTTGGCTCAGGCCCCTTTTGGGGTTGTATGGTGCAGATGAGGGTATGATGGTTGGAGGAGCGCAGAGGGGAGCAGGGGGAGAGAGGAGAGGTGGTGGAAGGGGCGGGGCGGCCCAACACGTGGGCCCGTAGCTTCCCCCCGTTCTCCGCCAGACTGCCTTGTTAACGTAAGCCTGCTTTGAATAGGCTGAATTAGCGGCAGCCGTCCGCAGCTGAAAGAATCGGGGCGAGTCAGCCGCTTTACTGCATGGACAGCGATTCTTTCACCCCCCCCTCCCCCCTTCTCCGGACCACAGACTGACCTAGCCCCCCCCCCCCGCCCCCCGCCTCCACCGGCTTATCATTTCTATAGCATAGCCTTCTCTCTCGCACACTAACTGTGGTTGGTCCGTTTACGTTTCTCCGACGCAAATCCAACTGCCTCTTCTTCTTTGCTGAGTTTGCATTTGCGTTAACATTGGTAAGTCGTTTTGATAATCCAGCTCCAATGATTATACTCGTTACCATTGGTGGAAGGTGGAATCAAAAACAGGAAGTGATTCTGCACGTTGCCTGGGGAAGTTCTGATGATGACGCACTCCAAACAAAGCCAGATGAAGTGAGAGCCCTGGTTGACATTCTTTTGACAATCAATTATTGATGAACGATCCACTAATTAATGAGTTATCGCTGCCCTATTTTCGTACGTTTCCGCTCACAACAACAAAGATAGTAACCTCAGTTTTGATTGATTCTGTCGAACTTGCATTTAGATGCTTCCTTGATGCCAGTGTGAAGTGACCAGCGTTCAGATCATAAACCCCTTTTGAAGTAACGAGCACCATCAGGTCAGACTTCATCTGTCACACTCGAGCGACGATTACAGCCTCACTGTGCAGCCTCTGCGGGGCGTTAAGTAATTAACTCAAACACTGTGGTTCCACATATCTCCCTGAGCATCCTCCTGCCATGCTGCACGTCTCTCTCCACAGCCTTTAAATCATCTTTCCTCCGACTGCTTTCATATTTCTATTTTCTCTTTGCCATCTGCTTCGCTCTGAATTGCTTTGTCTTCCCGCGTCTCTGATTGTTGACCTTGTCCAACCCATCCTCTCCGCGCTGTTCCTTTGAGGAATGATTTAAAGACTCGCGGCACAGCTTGATTCGTCATCAGAAGTCTTTTAATTGGGGATTCGGCCGGAACGGTGTTGACAAACTCTCAGGTGTAGGATACGCTTGTAATGAGGTCTGGCCTGCGCTGATATGACCGTGGTTGAAATGCTCCGGTGACGGTGTCCCTCTGAAAGACAAGAGTGGCTCGGGCTGTTTCCTGCTGCATCCAACCGCCATGTTGTCATTCGCCGGGCTAATTTTGCGCGCTCAGTGGGAGACGTCATCTCCTCCTGCAGGAGACCGAAAACATCAAGCTGATACCAGCAGCTTAAAGTGCGGGCGAGCTCAACCGCTCTGAAGTGTGCCCAAGAAAAAAGGTTCCTGAGCGAGCGCACACTCACAAATAGTTCACACGAAAATGCGCAGATCAAACTGTATGAGACAGAAACTGCACACAAAGCTGACAAAAGACTCCGAGACCCCCCTCGGTGGATGTGTGTGTAGTTGATTTTAAATACAGATGAATTGTTTTGTTCATGCAAGCCGGAATTCTCATTGCATTGAATGCGCGGCTCATACCATCGTAGTCAATATCCAGCTTACTACATCCACATGGGAGACTCAACGAGGAGGCTAAAACCAATGGGTTTGAGTCAGGAGTGTGAACGTCGTTTTAGTTTAGGGGCCACATATGCCCCAATCTGATCTCAAGTGGGCATAATTACTGATAAACAACCAGAACTCCAACATTTTCCCCTTTGTGTTATTGAAAAATTACTCCAATTACTGGTCTTTTCTGTATTTGTTACCCTTTGCAATGTCATCTTGGGGGCGGGATTGGACCCACGGCCGTATGTTTGACTGTTTCAAGGTTTCAACGTCCTTTGAGGCCTGAGGGACAGCAATTTAAGCACTTGCTGATCTCCATCACACCCGCCACTCTACACCACAGGCCCACTCAAGTCATGGCACCAATGTAATTTGTACTGAATGCACACTTCATCCCACACTGGTCTCCAACCGGCAAACGTAGGCAGGGAATCCGGACATGCTTGCGGTTGACATCCCATAGGATCTTGTGTTGATTACTAGTGTGTCCTCGAAAGTTGAGGATTCATTCATTTTCATTCGTAGTGTTACTCTGTCATTTCTACAGAAGATGGAGGGTGACCGAGTGTAGCTCAGTGGAACAGCTTGTGCCTCGAATGCATTAGATCGCAGGTTCAGTTCCCGGCCTCTCCGGTCAGCCCCATAAAAGTTTAGTTCCACCACAGTAGGGACTGTAAGAACCCCCACTTTGGGAAGCCCTGTCCTTGTGACTCGCTCCTCTTTTCAGCCTCTGTCTCGAAATGCTAGATTTGAGTGCCTGTCTTTTTGAACGGCCTGCTTTCTTGGAATCGGTCAGTCACTACCGGCTCATGGAGGAAATGTTGACCTGACTTAAGGACACTTGTCAGACGCATTGCTACGTGCACACAGAAACCCTTTGCACCAGAGGACAGAACAAAAACTAAATGCATTTGTCTGAGTGAGGTGATGCATCCAAGGGCTTTGACAGGCATGTATTGTGCTTTGCTCTCACAACCACTTGGCTCAGCTCTGGGATCAGTCTCCCAGGTTTTTTTGTTCTGAGAATTTTCCCAGACCTTCATCATTTGAACCTGAGGTCTACGGCTGACTGAGATTACATGTCTGCTTGCCATGGCTGAATTTGTCACTTGACACAGGATTGAAATGCTCTTTCTCTCCGTGTGCTGGAAATGCATTTGGAGAGGGAATCATAACTGCATCTCTTTATTGCACCGGATTCTACATCAGTTTTTGTATTTGTGAAAGAACCGCTCGCTGTAATTTCCCTCAAAAGGTGTGTGTGTTTGTCATTTGTGTGTTAGATCAAGCATTCCTGTGTTGTCAGTGTGTGGGGATGACTCAGAGCGGGCTGCTGGCAGGGAAGGTGAATGTGTTAAAGCCCCTTGAGCCTCCCAGTTGATTAGAAATGTGGTTTGAGACAACAACTGAATCAGTGCCTCTCCTCCGTCTGGGTATTTTTAGTCTCGATAAAAGACTCATTTTCTACCCCAATAGCAGCTTAGGGCACTCAGTCCACTCAGCCAGGAGAATGAATGGAAATTACAAGTCCTTATTGTCGCTGTAGAGAGGTGCATTTGGGTCACCTCCTCTTGAGTGAAGAGCCACTCACTACCTTTTAGACGCCAGCTGACATGAAGTGTTAAGTGTTGAAATATTAATTCAGACGCATTACGAGCCAAACCACAATAGCTGCCGAGCCCCTGACCGGAGTGGGAAGAGTGGAGGTGCAGAGGAAGTGGAGGGATTGTTATTCAAGTGGATGTCATCACCCTGTTGCCTGAGAGAAATATCATATTACCCATCTACAGACTGCAGCATCACCGTGACAGGCTGGATACACTGGGGGATCACATCAGCTATTTACACCAGTGCAATGCCCTGTCTGCGAGATCTTCTTTTACTCATCGTCATCATCCAAAAATATTATTCTTACGCAAACACACTATTCCAATGTCTAACTGATTCAGCATAGGACTGCCCAGTGGCATCAAACTCGGTTAATTTGATGTCAAGTGGGCCTGACCATTAAATAGTCATAGTGTCATGACCTTTAAACTCCAAATATTTCCCTTAGTTTTAGTGCAAAAACGTTTAAGCACAGTCATCAATTAATACAAATAGTTCTTTACTTTGCAAAATCATCCCGTGGGCCGGCTTTCATGTTTTGGTAAGCGGGCTATATGTTTGACACCCTGGTCTAATCTGTTGTGAATTATGTTGTTTGCATTATCTGGTTAGATTCACACTCAGCGTGATTTGGTCCACATAGACATGACTACATCACTCATTGGCTGCAGATTTGTTGGCCTCACATCCACTAGATCCAGAGGATTGCGATTGTGTGACTGTGGGGATATTCAGTTGTGGTGATCTGTCATGTTCAATACACAAGTATGAGAAGATTTACGTTGGCTGACCTGGTGAATTATCATATCGAAAGTAACGATAACATGATGGCTAAGGAAAACAATGTCCAGGTTGGCGAAGGGGCCCGAATAGATACCAAGAACATACCCAATATCCACCACATCAGTATTGGTGCGCTCCCTCCTGTCACTGACCACACCATCCAAACGCTGCAGCAGAAATCGAGGCTTACCCATCATGCACCAGCGGCCATTCCGAGTTCAGAGGCACTTAAATCGTAGCTCTCCCTTTTTCGAATGCTCGTTTTGAACTTCAGAGGATTATCCTGACCTTGTCTACGTAGATATCCATGGAGGTGCTGCCAGCCTCAACACGGCTCTATCTCTAAAAGCAAATCTAACCCCCCCCCCCCACACACACACACACACTCCCTCCATAAAGTGAGAACTGATATCCTCATAAGGTCCGTCCACCTGGTCCTTACAAATCTATGAACGCACATAAACACATACGCATTCAACCGTACAACCAAACAGCCTCTCGAGCTCCTCGCTGACGTCCTCCGTGCGTGAATGCGAGCCACGGGGAATCGTCGACTTTGATACCAGCATATGTTTTCATGTCGGAATTAGAGTGTGAAGGAATCCAGGGGGAAGCTTGGCCTCAGCCAGCAGACAGAGAGGGCACAGGGCCAAAGAGATTTACAGTGGCTGCACCGGAGAAATGTCTCACTGATCACGAGGAGCAAAGATCAGAGGTTTCAGAGAAGATCTGAAGTGGAGCTGTTTCTCCGCCAACTGCATATCTTGCACCTCCTGGCAGTGTTTGTCAGTGGTGTGATGATGATGTGATGCAACATATGTCAATCCTACCCGTCATGTGCTAAGTGAGCAGCATTCGGGATCTTTGAAGGGTTTGATGGCATCTGCGATTATTGATGATAGAGCTGTAGCTTTGTAGCAGCACACGGTATCATGGGGAGTTCAATGTTTAATGTTATTAAACAAATATCTGTGGGTCGGATTCTGTAAAAACACTGAACAATGTGCCACAGAGAGGAGGCTGCAGATGTCAACGATTTATACCATGTTGATGGAAACAACAAGTGGTACGTTCAGGCTTTTACACAGCAACAAACACGTATTTCTATTCGTTCAATCATGCTGATGGAGATGATCTTAGCCAAATCTTTCACACTGCACCTTTAATCGAACCATACGCATCATAATGAGAGACCGTAAATCTGATCGAAACTAGAAACAAGCAATTGTATGGAATTCAAGATTAAGAAAACGAATACAACTTTTCAACACATAATTAGAGCTGCAACTATTTAGTAATTGATCAATTTCAGTTCATCATTCATTGGATACGAAAAAAAAGAAACATATTGTTTTATACTGCATCATGCACATGCTGCCCCCGATAGGAGACACGTGTCATGCTTTTAAATGGATCCGGTCAGTTCAATAATTACATTTGCTTCCGATATGTGAACTCATTCGCAGTGAATTGAAGTTGTCGCAGTCTGACATGCAACTTAAATGTACATATACATCCGTTGTGTATCTTTTATTCTATAAAATCAATGTTTTCACATTGCACCCGAGAAAGTAGAATGCTTTGAAACATTTGTGTTGACAATCTTTGACAATAGCGTTCACTTGGGACGGTCTTGGTGGGTTGTCCTGCAGTGATGGAGACAGACAGACAGACAGACAGACAGACAGACAGACAGACAGGATGAGGAGAGTTGATGTTCAACCCTGAGGATCTGACCGAAGCTCCAGCAGGACCTCTCTCTTCTTCTCTTTCTTCTTCTTCTTCTTCTTCTTCTGCTGTTCTGCGGCGTCCTTGGATTTCATGCGTGTGCATCCACTTGTGTGTGTTTATTCATGTGTGCACCGGCCCTGGTGAGCCTGCGTGCCGAGCGTTTGCAGAAAGCCCAGTGTTCTCACTGATACACAATACCCATAAGCCCTTGTGGGTCTGCTGCTCCTGTGGTGCGCTGATGCTGAGCTCTGCTGATGGTGGTGATATGTACCCGTTTGACCTCTCTTTGCTCCGAGGGGAGGAGTAAACGGACGTGGCGTTAGAGGACACAATGTTATTTTCCAAAGTGACCGATGTTTTTCTGTTTTTGTTTGTTTTTGTTTTTGTTTTTTTAAACCTCCAAACGTCCTCTGTATGCCATGACAGGGCTCTGCTGCAGCCAGACCTGACAAGTGGTTCATGCTGGAGCAGCGATGTAATAATAGAAACGGGCTCAGTGGAGCGAAGTTACTATAAATGCTCATCACAAATAATTCAGCTCTTTCTCTCAAAGGTATGTGTGTCCAAATCCCAGAACCCATCTCTGAAAGTCCTCCGGGCTTTTGTGGAGCACACTACTCTGTGTAAGATCAGTGCTTTGTGCTACAGTGGAACAACACCCACCAAAACTGTCTGTAGATGCACAGGCTTGAAAAACAGGAACTTTCTCTCACCGCAAAACAGGAGGAGGAAGAGTCTTTCACTTGAGCCCTTGAAGATTCTCTCCGGTCCTTCCCTCCGGTGCACCTGCTCCGTTTACCTTCCTCTGACCATGACTGTGATTTAGATCACATTTGATTTAGAGCAGCGGGTCTCAACTGGTCTGCCTCTGGAATCCACCGTCATCCCTTCATGACGGGCGGCACCCAAAGTTTTCAACTTCTCAAAATGATGGAATGAAAAGATGGTGCAGTGTGAACGTGAGATAGTACGTAATATCACAGTACACCAACACACACAAAAAAACACGTTTAATGATGAACAAAAATGACCAGCAGGTGGCGATGCTTTTTCGACATGCTGAGCGTTGTAACAGAGTCTGATAAGTCAATCTTAGAAATCCATTAGACTGCCAGGGGCATTTCAGATGCCGCCAATAATTAGTTCCCAAGCAACAGGAGACGGTTGAATTTGGACTCGGCCTCTGGAGTTTCGTTTTTATTTTTCATTTTTATTTTTTGGATCACTCCCAGTTCGACAATTGAACAGCTTTGTGCTCCTGAACATCAGTATTCAGTTGATATTCCAGTGGCCAGCCCACGCATCTATTTTTGGCAGCTGATAGAAAAGCAGGAGCAGTGTTGTGGTGCTATTCATTATTCCCCCTGTGCTAAATAAAGAGCGAGGCTGTACACTCCGTGCTCTTCCTCGCTGTCTCTCCCAGAATATTCAGTGTACTCTTATGTCACCCGTGTGTCTTATATGTAAATGTACCATCCCTGTGCCTGTCTCAGTGGAGTCCTCTGTTGGCAGGTCTGTTTAAGAGGTTGTTGACCTGCCTATAGTGGAACATGCCTTCCTCAAGGGTTTGTTTGTTTCGATATTTGTATGCATGGAAAACGAGACGCTTCTGTCTGTGGAGGGTTTTTTCTATTTGTGTCTCCAGCTTGTCCAACTCTCACCATCTCCGCCATTTACTACTTTGACTGACTGGCTGTACTTAATCCAGCTCAGCTGCCCAAAAGCCGGGCTGTTAGCGTCCTCATCAGCAGGCAGTGAGTCCTGCGAGGGGTGTCCTCCTCTCATTGGATGGGTCGGACACATCAGCCCCATTTGAGGCTAATTCCAATGTAGGACAATCTAGTGACTAGACTCCAGTCACACCAGTGAGAGGTACTGTAGGTTGGCGGGTACCTGCCAGGTACCTTACTACTTAGTCTCTGACAGTAGCTTCAGCTATTTTGTATTCTTCAGTGGTCCAACTCTGTGTGCACAACTCACCACCCAACATACCAATCAATCAATCAATCAATCAATCAATCGATCAGACTTTATTCTCTCACAGGGTGAGCAACATCCTCTGTCCTTAGACCCTCAGGGAGAGTTACAGTCCCAGGACGGACAGACATGTAATACATGTCACATGGAAACCAGCAACAATGATGCCAAAGGCGTACATGTAGATCTATTAGTCCATTGGAGGTCAAATGTCAAAATCAGCTGCTTCAACACCTTGATCTGTGGATCCACTACCATTCACCGCCATGATCCAGGATCCACGGTCGGTTCAGTCCCAGTCGCAGGATCCAGCCTCACAGACCATGAACCATCGTCCTAATCCATATACCTTTACCATCACTCTCATACCTATGATGTAATGAAATCCAAAGGTCAGGCCAAAGTACCATGATGCCATCTGGTGCTAATTGCAGTGGCATTGGCACACCAATGTGCCGCTGACTGAGCATATCTCCAATCTGATGTTCCATCCCATCCTCAAATAGGACGTGGAAACAAAACTCTTCAGCCTCAATGTTTTACAACTCCTCCCCATCGTCTTATGTCTTTGAGTTGTCCACCTTTGGTGATTTCCCGCCCCGTCCTAATGCGTTTCACCTATATCTCATTACCTCGGCCCCTCGTGTGTGTTCGCTCGCCGTGTTGCGCCCTCTGTGTGTGTCACTTCGGCTCAGCCAGCTGCTCGGTGTTACATCCTGCTTCTACTCTCGTCCCTTTCCTTGAGTCATTTGAGTCAGGACTGCCTCTGCATCTGTCCTCCTGTCTGCCAGCTGGTCCAACCGCACACCTGCTTCTGTGCATTCGTGAAAACCTCCAACCTTAACACTACCTATGTTTAGCATATCTGACTTTAAAGCAGTGCACATTATATATATATGACGTCTCTCAGGAAGTGTTACTCTCTGTCAGATTATCTTTATTGTAGCTCTGACAATGACATTGAGATGTGAGAAGCTGCCAGCGAGTGTTGAGAGCACTTCAGCACTTGTCGCGCTCTCATCCTTGTTGTGACAGCACTTTAATAAAGTGCCATTTTCATCGCGCTGGAGAGTTTGTCTACTTATGGAGGAATGTACTGAAGTGTGCGCATTAGACATTGCCTCAACAATGGAGACCAGCCTTTATTACCAGGCTGAACTGAGGGTGATTAAAAATGAGAAAGAAAGAAAGAAAGAAAGAATGGAAAAGAAAAATGCCCCCTTGTTACTACACGATGGTTTAGGGGAATGTGGTCAGCGTTTCCATGGTGATGCTCATAAGTGAGTCTTGTCCCTGAGGTTCTGGGGTTTGTTCTCCTTTGTCCAGCGGCTCAGCTTCTCATGAACAAGGAGCATGATACACAATATCTACACATGCAGTATAACACCACTGTGATACAGATTGTGTGGCTCAACAACGCAGATTTTAAATATGACCAGAATCAAACCTCAGAATTAACAGTGAGAAACATTTCAAAGAGTCAAAGTAGCATTCGGTCAAGTCATTGTCTTTCATCCTGACATCCAGATCAGCCCACAGAGCTGACGAGCAGCACTTATATTGCAAATATACATGTCAAATTGTTTGTAAGGACGTGAAAATGTTATTGTTTATCGCCGGTGTGAGTGAGGACATTAGACAGAGAGGCGAGATTCAGAGGGGGTTTTAAATGAAAGCACGAGCTCTTTAATGAAGTGTTAAAGTGACAGTACTTATGTGGCTCTTCCGTGGGGATGACGTCTGAGAGATGATACAATATATTACACCGTGTAGCACTTGAGTAGTGCTTCATGAGACCCTCTATGCATTTGGCATGTAGTCTAATGTTACCCTTTGTTTTGCGCCTTGAATTGTGGTTTTGGTGGCTGGATGTCGAGACCCCCTGTCCCCATGTATCTGATATGAAGTGTTTATTTTGTGTGAGTTTGAGGAATTGGAGCTGGAAAGCTCCGACCACATAAAGACACAGGTGTAAATACAGCGGCGATGCACAGCTCAAGTAAAAGTAGCAACATCACACCGCTCTTTCTTCTGCCTTCAGAGACGTCTTCTTCCTCCGCTTCAAACCACGCGGCCTCCATTGAACACTGAGACGTCTTTTCTTCATCTGAGGCGCAGATGAGGATGATATGATGGTGACACATAGGACACACATGTTAGTGCCAGGTGTACATGTGTGCTGTCAAGTTCTGCCCGAACGCACAACAACAACAACAACAACAAAAATACATTTTCAATTGATTCCCAAGTTCCCATCTGTCGTTTATCCAATGGACAGTGTTTCCTTCCCAGAGTGCCCTCAAGAGTAGACGCAGCAGCATCAGTCAGTTGTTTTCCCTCCCTTAAGTCTATTTCCTCTTAGTGCCGTCTCTCTTATCTTACCCAGCATCTCGAGGACCAAGTCAAACAAACCGCAGGTGTGGCTGCCTTCTCTTCTCTCTCGCTCTCGTTCTCACTCCGTGTCCTCGCAAGACACCGCAGCACTACTTTACATTGTTTTTGCGTGGTTTGTCAAATTTGTAGCAATTAAACGTAAAAATGGGGTTTTATATTGTGATTTTATCCATTTTAGTATAGAGGTAAACATTAAAGCCAAGATCAGGCCAAGTCTCGAAATAGACCGTGGTGCAAAGAAACTGTCACTTGCACCTTCTGGGCTTTGTGCTTGTGCCTCATTATATATTCTGGAAGTAAGCCATCCTTGGAGAGGTTTTCAGATATGGCAAAAAGCAGGTCATTGTTCGGAGTGGTGAGAGTTCCCTTGAGCAAAAGAAACACTTTTGCAAAGTTGTTTTTTTTTTATACATTTTCAAAGACGCGATGTGAGATCAGCGCGCCGACACCAGGAGAAGGTGCAGCCATGAGACCCATGTGTTTCACTGGACTGTCACTTTGTCGCTAGAGTCACACTCAAGTGTGGGACCTCTAATAATTAGGGACGTGAAAGTGATCATTCTGTTGTTGGTGATAAATAGAAGTTATTATTTGGATTTCATTTCAACGTACTCATCTTAGCTCAGGGGCCACATGAGCCGGACCAGTAAGACCACAGGATTAATGACCTATAAACAACAACAACTCCAAATATTTCTCTTTGTTTCAGTGCAAAAAAAAAAAAAAAAATGCGACAATGCTCACATTTAATGAACTAGCGGCACAGCCTTCCCCCTAGTATCCCGACATAGTCAGGGATACTACATCTTCTCTGTAATCTTCACATTTTGCATAATCAACCTGCGGGTCGGATCGGACCCTCTGGCGGACCAGGTCTGGCCCCTTGGCCGTACACATGTTTGACACCCCTGATTTAGATAGATACAGTAGCTTTGTGCACACTTGGCTTCATCCAGTTATCATTAGAACACCATGTAGTCATCCCACCTGGGGCTCGTTACAACCGCCATTAAGTATCAACCAGCCTTATTCACTATGAAGTGTTTCATTTTCACATTGTAGTTGCCAGTACAGTATAAGAGGAGGATGGAGATGGTTATAGCTCCGCGGTATATAGCATGCGCTTCGAATGCATGAGGTTAGAGGTTTGATCCCCACCCCCACTGCCCCCCAGATGTACGTATGCCGATTTGGATAAAAGAGTGAACGTGTGAACCTTTTCATGTGAAGTCGGACTACAGCGGGGGAAGCACAGGGGAAATATGCTCCGCTAACGCACAGCTCAGCTCCGTCCCAGTTGCTCGCGCCGTCAGCCAGTGTAAACACCGCCTCGGGGGAGGAATGAATGATTTCTCACGCCACTAATGACACATGTGCTTGTGCCGCCGTGGCGTGTGATAGCGGCGTTCAAGAAACAGTGTGATTCCTCAGCGCGCGATTTATGACCGAGCAGCGGCGCCGAGCACACGTCACTGTGCCTGCGGCCCGTAATGTTTACGGCCGCATGGTGGAGCTCCTCGCTTCACGTGACTCCGCAGATTTACAGCACCTCGCCGCTTGTGAGCGTTTAATCAGCCGTCGCCGCCTAGTGTTCGCTGACAGCTTAAACATCAAGACAATCTTTTTTACGCTGTTTCCTCCCCCCCCACGCCCCCCCCCCGAGTCACTTGTCCATCATTTGTTCATCACCATCAAGCCTTCATTCTTAAACGTGTCTTTCAAGCGTCTGTGCTTCCCCGCTGTTTTCCACACAGCAGGCGGGCCAACGCAAGCCAGTTCTGTTATTCAGCAGACGTTAGGCTTTTTCAAATTTCTTCCACCCGCACAGCTACGCATGTGAAGCTTTTTGATTGACTCTTGTTAAAAGGTGCAGTGTGTACGATTTGGTGACATCTAGAAAGTGAAGTTGAAATTGGCGAAAATGTCAGTATGTATTTGTCGTTTGCTGTCACAAATGACAGCAAACGTACACACTGCACCTTTAAAGTTATCATTCATTGTTATGATTTAAAGTTCCGATTGACCTTCTCGTGTGCAGGTAAAAACAATCTCTCCGTGTGCATTTCAGACTTCTGAAATGATTGTTACATATTCACACATCCACCAGGAAGTCACTGCATTTGAAAAGATGAAAGAAAAGCCATGTGTTGACATTCTCTTGCTCTTGTTCACTTGTCTGCAGTCCAGTCCAGTGGATGGACCTTCCAGTCCCAGTTCAGCCAGCACACAGCAGCCTCGAGGTCGGCACAGTTTTGTCCAGGAACACTTCCAGGCCCAGTACAAGTAAGAATCTCCGATATTACTCGTGTGTTGTTGTTTTTTTCATGGCTGATGATCTGTCGTCCAACACATCCTGGAAACGCAGAGGTGGTGTCCCCGTGAAAACTTTGGAAACTGTTTTCCTTATCTCGATGCATTCTATATACATGTTGGCTTTGTGTCTACATGACATTGCTATTTTTAGCATCTCTACCCGGGTTTGATTGGAAATTGTATTTATTTTTATTTTTTTCGCTACGTGCTACAAGATGCGAAACGGTCAGTCAAGGACCGTGTTATCCGGAAGTGTGGGTAACGCGGTCCACACTGGCCGTGTGAGCTCTGTGGAACAGCATGGTGGTTCCTATGTGTGGCCTGCTGACACTGGCTGCGTGTTGAGCAGCGGAGTGACGCTGTGGTTTTTTGTGCTAAGATCACTTTAAGAAAAGTGCCTCTGTATTGTCAACCACTTTTCGTTCTGTGATAATAAAATTAGTTTTTTGGAATGACTTGATTTAGAAGCTGGTAACTATACTGATGACGCTGTTAGTGTTGTTGTTGTTGTTGTTGTTGTTACTAAATTACAGCACATCCTGTTGAACTGGTATATGCACTGCAGTGCTTTCACTTTCCTGACATTTGGCTACATTTACAAATAGTGTGCAAGGACAAAATGTTTCTGGAGTCCTTTGTGGAATACTCCTTAGCCCTTGTAAGAATTTGAGCCAAAAGCATAAAGTCACATTTCTGAGTAAGAAGTAGGATTGAAGGACTATTTTAGAATAATATATTTATCAATAATGCAGCGTGCACACTGGATTGCTCTCGAACTAATGCCCCGTGGTCACTTTTGACTAAAGCAAGTGGAATACATACCATTAGGGAGAGAAGGTATTCATGCACAGGTGAGGATGTCTTCTCTCTCCTGTGGATAAGAATCAGTAGCCAGAGAAAGTAGGTCAGACACAGGCCCGCGATGGATTCAGGGGATTTATCTTTCACGCCAGCCCCTGCAGCTCTTTGCTCCATTCACCGCTAAAGGTCCGAGACATGGGCTCTTAAGTTTAAAGGAGCCTCTAATGGAACGGACTCCAGACCCTTCAGTGACCTTGTGGACTTGCTCGGCACAGCGCGTTTACTTAACCTTATGCCTCTCATTCAATGGTTCAGCAATGGCAACAAAATGAGAGATGGTGAATGTTAGAGGAGGTTGAAGAGAAGGTTTCAGTCCAGAATAAGATGTTGAAAAGAGTGAAACCTTCACCAGTTTCTTGGTCCAATACGGCAAAGACCTTCATTCACTTTTACATGAAGTCATTTTTATTGGCAAAGAAGATTCGAGACAATTGTCATTATAGCACCAAATACTGGTTTTCAAATGAAGTATAACGATAAAAATGACCTGATGTCTTCAAAATTTAACCTTAGATTTTACTCTCATGGGTAAATTGACATTACTATTTGATGTATGTTATTTGAACACAACAGTGTTGAGAGGATTCTACTTTAAACAGTAGAAAAGATCGAACAAAATCTTTTTGAAATGGGTGGACGGGTGGATTTAAACAACAACATTGCTGAGATCAGGGGCTCCCAAAGGGGGCTGTCCCGAGACGCAGAGAGGGGTCACAAGATGATCCAAAAGAGGCCTTAAAGAGACAGGCACCGAAATCTAGCATTTTGAGGTGGAGGCTGAAGAGAGGAGCTGCAGCGATGGACAGTGTGAGGACATGAATGTCACCCAGGAGTAACAGCAGGTGGATGGACTGATCGGGTGAGGACGGATGTCTCCAGCTTGTCGGGAGTGAACAGCAGCTTCCCAGATCGATCGGTGTTGTGGAGCTGCAGGACGTGGAGTGAAGCGCTCTGAGCGTCTGTTTACAGTCGTAGTTGTGGATGTGTTTGTCAGACAGATCGTAAGGGAAGATGTTTGGCCTCATCGCCTCCCTGCTGCGGCTGAGAGACTCCCCCTCGTGCTTCTTTTAATTCAAACCCCATCTTTGCGTCAGCCAAGCAGCAAATGGGGAAAAAGTTCAACTGTAAGCCTGGGCTAGTGCTCGCAAGAGTCTCGAACAAGCTCGACTTAGTTTCAGCTCGACAGATTGAGGTGACGTGTATTTGCAGAATGTGAAATAATTATACCGACGTGTTTCACCACTTCACTTGAATGTCAAAATCCTTCGCTCCAGAACGAACTCTTGTGTTCACACCAGGAGCTGCTCCTCTCGACAGAAGCCCCCCGTGTTGCATCTCCATTATTTACACACGTCCAGACTGGACAAACACCATGCTGAGTATTAATGAGAACCGCAGGCTACCATAGGCTCTCCTACGTGCTCGCAAGGCAAGGATGAGGCGAGGGGGATGCAGTTGCAACATGCAGCTTAACCTTCAGATGCCGCCACATTCTACACACTGCACCTTTAAGCTTGAGGTCAAATCCAGTCGCCGGAGCGATCGTGTTGCGCACAGTCTCAAGGACGGAGGACACCTGTAGTGTTTTGGGTGAACACACATGCAGTGTCGGACTCACGGTGCTTCAGCGTGAGAGCAGATCGATGGCGAGGGTCCGTGTGTGACACATGTACAGTATTGACCTGCTCACTGGCAGATTAACCAGCCGTTCAGTCGTGGGATTATCCCATTCCCTCTCTGAAGGATGATGGATTGAATGTGTGTGCTCTTTTTTTCCCGCCTTCTCCTTACACACAACTCTGCCACACACACACACACACACACACACACACACACACACACACACCTACCTGAGTGTTTGTTTGGCATTATCAGATTAGCTGCCAGTTCATTAGCTGATTAGAGTAACAATGCTTGGGGGACATTTTCACAACACAAGTACCAGAAAGCACACGCACACACACACACACACACACACACACACACACACACACACACA
>JAFBJT010109915.1:33101-55592 GCA_016785325.1 Chascanopsetta lugubris
CCGTCCAATACACAGCCTCTGTCCGTCTGTCTGTCTGACTGTCTGTCTGTGTGTCTGTCTGTCTGTCAGATAAAGGTGATTCTGAAAGAGCATGTCACACTTAACTCAGACTGTTGTCTTGTATCAGCCTGTGGTTTATTGATAAATCATCAGAAAGTTCTGAATCGAGACTCTCGCATTGAAGCAGGATGTGAACGAGGAGGCCCGATGAACGGTCCGAGGTGATTTAGTCCGAACAGTCGATTCTATAAATATGTATCGTGCACGCTGGATCGTTCATCATTTACTACAGGCCACAGGGGATTCATTCATTTAGTCAAAGAAAAGCAGTCACGCACTGTGTTTCGACGCAGTAAATCCATCAATGAAGTTGTGTTTTGTATTTTCTTTTACATTTCAGACTGAAAAACATGTCGATAAGATCTTGGAGATTTCACAGTGTTCTGAGATTCCACTTTTTGGCTCCGCTGGTTATCGTGTTAATGAAAACATTTACAGTGGAAATAGCGGTTGATAAGAAGAGCTAAAAATAACAATAATAAGAACACTCCCCTGCTTCCTGAAACATCTCCTGTGCCGAGGATGATTCACTTCCTGTCCTGTTGTTCTGCCGTAATAAGCAAAGAAAGCACAATGTCACCGTTTTGCCGATTCATGTGATTCATTCATTTGTCTGTCATGGTGTTATCTGATGGGACTGCTTCTTGGAAGAGTCCGATTTGTGGATTCAGTGAAACCACAATCTACAAAAGGCATCGACAAAATAAAAATACAAACTTCAGAGCGTGGCGACATTTATTAGGAAGAGAGCCATAAACACCGGAATCAGATAATTGATCTGTGAGGGTAAATCCAGCTGTGTTACAGGGATAGAAGATACGCAAGAGACAGGAAGATACATAGTGAGGTACTTAAGATAATGTTCAACTCTAAAAAGTATAGAAATAAACATGATAGAAATAAACCTTACAGACGGACAGTGTGGATCAGTTACATAAAGAGTCAGAGCTCAGATACAAAACCAATGTCATGATGATTCAACAGAGAAGTAGTTATGGTACTGCTGACCTCAGACCAGTGGGTTGAGGGTTCGATTCCCACCCCCAAACTGAGGCATGCCGAGGTGTCCTTGGGCAAGATACTGAACCCCACACTGTCCAGTACACTTATAGACAGAAAAGTAAACTGTAGTCTAAAGTGCATTGAGGGGATCATCAGTGATAAACCTGATCAATGTCAATACAGAGCATTTCGACTTTTCTAAATAAGACGACAGAGTCCTTTAATCGTCAATATGATCAAATGGTTTTGAACTGTGTAATTGTCAAGGAATGGTGACTCCATCAAAAGACGCAAACTGAAAGTCAAAACTTAAGTGGTGTAAGTTTCCCATCACATAGAATGAGGTTTACTGAATGAACAGTCAGTTCAGTCATCCTCCACATAGTCATTCTGAAAGTATCGTTGTAATCTGACATCCACGTCTCCTCCCACACTAAACCCAGAGAAGACGGTCCTGCAGGAACAGGTGTCATGGATGAGATTAGACCGGGGTGAGTCACGGTGAGTGACTGCCCACATGAAGAGACACCCGTTACCATGGTGAACGGGGCGTAACGATGGCGAGAGCTGTGAGCTTTACATGCGGAAGTGACATTTTGCGGATTCAAAATGAAACCGCGATAACTTTGCTTGGCCCCTGTGAGAGGAATTACCATTTGAATACTTGACCCTTGTTCTCTAGAAGGGATTCGTGGTTTATAACTTACAATAGCTATTGAGATCAAATCAGAACTATTTCCAAAGTTTATAATCTCCATTTCTTTGTCTTTTTTTTGTTTTTTGTTTTTTTTTGCAAGGTCAGCTCATTCATCCTGTTCTCTCCACCTGAGCCCAGGTCTCCATCCATCACTGTCTGCTGATTCTGTTCACTCCGTAAATAAGGTCACGACTGCTGCGACTAAACACTCGCTCAACAAACTTTATGAACTTCAGGGCTGAACTTTTCCCCTGCAAACAGAATTGAAAAATATAATAAGACTCGTGCACCGTGTTTGATTGCAGATAAAGTAGTCTCGTCTCTCAGTTATCCATATTTTTACTCAAATAATCACTCAATCATGTTGCACCGCCATGTTTGCACGGTGGCCTAGAATGGACACACTATATGTTACTAGAGGGGAAGGGTCAGGTGAGGGGTGTTCAGCTGCAACATGCCATGTCACCATTAGATGGGCCCTAAATCCAACACGGTGCACCTTTAATTTGTATAACACTGAACCACTGTGTAAAACTGCTCGCTCAGCACTTTGAAGCCTCTTCAACCCCCATACATTGTAACAGAAGATGCGCCTCTGCCATGTTTGTTTGGTTGCGAGCACAAAGGAGAGAAGATGTAATGGCTCGTAATGAAAATCCAGCGAGTGACAGTAAATGATCTCAAATGAGTAATAGGATTACGTTCCCACACAGAGAGGATTATCTGACAATGGACCGAACAGAACGTGTGTGTTTTCACGTGAAAAGTCCAGATTACAGATTACACATGAGTCAGGTTCGGGCAGGAACAAACAGGTTGTCTGAGGTCAGGTTTTAGTTCCGGTCTCTTGAGACGGAATAAAGCTTTAACCCGCACAGGCACATGAAGGGCGCCTCCGTGTGGATTAAGTTTGATTGTGTTTGCTCGTCCGTCCTCACACACTCTTCCAGTGTCAGGGCTCTCGTGTGGTGAAGACATGTGGAGGATGTCCTGAGGACACACTCTGAGACCTCGCCTCAAACATTCGGCCAATCACAGGTCGGGGCTGCAGAGCACCTGCCACAGTTCGGCTGTTTTAAAGTATAATTAGATTTAAAGGTCCAGTGCGCATGTTATCGGCATTAAGTGAGTATACAAATATTTACCTGACATTTTTATCAGTGTATGAATGACTACCTTTTTTTATGCATAACCCTAAAATGAGCCCTTTTTTTGTTTACAGCAGGAGCATGTACACGCAATCAGGCGGCCATGTTGCTCCACCATGTTTATACCATAGCCCAAACACCTTTTCAGCTTTAATGGAACTAAAGGTTACTACGGTTACTCCAAAGGGATGATTGCGGGATTCAGCTGCAACACAACCACTTCTCACCATATGATGTTTCTATATGCACCCACACACACTGTACCTTTAAAATCTCACTTAGATGCATTCACTATAAATGTTGTTTAAATCGTATCATATTTAATGACAAACCACACAGACCGTGTTTATGTATATTTTAGAGACTCAAAACAATATGCAGCCCATGCATGTATTGATCAGTGTGAGTCTCCTCCAGCTGCGTGTTGTCAGAATATGTATATGCGCAGATGAATTCCTGCTAAATACACAGATGCACATATACAATATTGATCTCATTACATGAATAATTCAAACATGGTAGTTGTGATGTTATGGATTGAATGGCTGCAAAATAACAACAATGTAAAATACAACGTGCACACGCGCGTCCTCTGATCGTCCCTCCTCTGTGCTGGCGTCTCCCCCCGTCAGCTCAAACTCTTGAACTGGGGTCCTGCCTGTGTCTCTCTCTCCAGCAGCTTTTGCTTTCTGCTCGTTTCCAGTCGGACCGTCCCGCTGCCAAGCCTCTGCTCCTCTTTAATCTGTCCTCCCACCGAGCCCCGCGCTTTGTTGTCTCCCTCCTCAGCTCCCTCTCTTTGCTCTCCTTTAGTTTCCTCCGCCCCTTCCCATATCCACTATCTGCTGCCTTTCATTTCACCGTCACGTCGTCTTTGTTCCCTTTTTTTTTTTAACTCCAACTTTTTCAGCCCGAACCTTTTCTCCTTCCCCATCCAGCTCTGTCCGTTTTTATTTTTATTTTTTAGCATGCAGCATATTCCATGTGCTGCAGGATCTCACCTGCCTCATTGTGCAAAATGTATCTGAAGCTTCTCTGCTCCCACTCCAGATGTTGTCACGCTGCTTGATTTCCACCTTCACCACTGAACCACTGTGCTGCTCCTCAGACTGGGATTTGGCATTTAGTCTGTCCAATCTCTTTTATTGTAGATGTTTATCTGTAGCGGAGGTTGGCAATGTTTTTGATACGATTGATAACGTTAATAACGATTTCCGAGTGCCAGTTGGAAATGTTCATTTCAGTGATTGTAACATAACCAACAATAAGTTCAACATTATCTTTGATTTTGACACAGCTTCGACAAACATTTCCAACAGACTCGAAATCGTATTCAAACTTTTAGTCCAACAGTCACATTTATTTTCTTTAAATCAACAGAAAATTTTTGCTGCAGCTCAATGAGTAATAATGATAATGATAATGATAATGATAAGAATAACAATGAAAGATAATTAAATAAATCACAACAACAACATATTAATAATAAACGTAAAAAAACAACAACTGAAAATTGAAATCGTACCAATCCTTGCCTGTGATTGGACGGTCGTTGCCCATACATTCCCGATACCCCACATATCCACGTTAAGCTCTGAATTGTCTCAGTAGCACACACCACAGCAGAGCTATAGTCATTCAAAGAGCCCTTGTAACATGCGAGCGGTGGCGCTTGTTACCATTACCATTCTCGTAAGTGGTGGCCTGCCGCGCACTGGCTGGTGTGTCATTGATCACGCTGTGGCGCCGCCAATCGAAAATATATACATCATTTCTCTCCACCACTCCTCCAGTAATGTTCACAGTGGGAGGGCTGGACGGCCACTGGAGCCGCCGCACACAAACACCGTCGCTCACACTCATATTCACGCCGAGACGCCATTTATTAGTCTGCGGTCTGCTTGTGCTCAGACTCAGGGAGGGAGCGGCAAAACTCCGAGAGACTTAACTCCGCGCGGAAAGACCCCCCCGGGAAACACCCCCCCCCCCCCCCCCCCGGGACCCTTGTGTTGTCTCGGGTCGCATATGTAAATCCATGAACCTGTCTTTGATCTGTGTCTCTCTCTCTCTCTCTCTGCAGGTCTTCTCTGACGTGCCCTCACTGCCTTAAGCAAAGCAACACCTTCGACCCCTTTTTATGCATCTCCCTGCCCATCCCCCTGAGGCAAACCAGGTGAGCTGTCAACACAATTACACTTTGGCTGTTGTTTTCACTTTTGCATCTGTTGGAACCCCCCCCCCCCCCCCCCCCCCCCCCCCCCCCCCCCCCCGGGGGCCCCCGCCCCGCCCCCCCGCCGGCTGCTGGGAAGCCGACACTGTGGATGTACGGAGTGTGTCACCTGATATCGGCGGTATCCAGCAGATACGATCCCGTGGACCCGCGCGCTGAAGCACACACACACACAGAGACCCTTTCGGGTCCAGCGCGCGACGTCTGCGGTATCGGAGTGATGAACGCTGCCGACGAAAAGCGCCTGACCAAACACTTTTCCCTTTTTCGACCATAACAGAAGCCGCGCGTCAGCATCCAGGTCTGACACACGAGGAGCCAGACTTGTGTTTTGGAAGCACAGAGAAGTTTGATTTGAATTATTCAGACGAGAGTGGTGAGAAAATGCAAATGAGCGTGATAGCGGTCGGACTCTGCAGCGCTGGGATCAGCCGGTGTTTGCTGACTCTGGGATTTTGGG
Organism: Chascanopsetta lugubris; assembly: GCA_016785325.1. Taxonomy (NCBI): domain Eukaryota; kingdom Metazoa; phylum Chordata; class Actinopteri; order Pleuronectiformes; family Bothidae; genus Chascanopsetta; species Chascanopsetta lugubris. The sequence continues at coordinate 38,696 of JAFBJT010109915.1, forward strand.
ACCTTGACCTTGACGACCTCGCGGTAGTTCCGTCGGAGTGAATTCGTACCGTCGAGGTAGATGAGGAGAAAAATCCTGTGATTGCAGTTTGAATTGGTTTTGAATCTATGCCCCGTCTTCTCAAGCCCCTCCCCCATCACTGATTTGCTAAAGCTCAAATGTGTCTGGATGTCCACTGATAAGCTTTTTCCGACTAAACTGCTTCAGGTGCTGGTTCTGTACTGGTGCTCGTTTGACTCCGGCACCTCCTAAGAACCTGTTTGTTGCGAGGAGCCAAGTCGATTCCAGCTCCTCCCTCTGTTCCCACGTCGCACTTCTGAAATCTGGTGGGTTCATTAATCAGCTGGTCTCCCGTCAAGATGCACTGTGAAGTGGAAAAAGCCCGAAATAGTCGTCCCCTGCTGGAGACCCTGGAACTCCCTCTCATTTATCTTGGACTTGGGAGGAGGACCACAGTGCCAGGAAGCACTGGGTCTCCTCCTCAGTCCACTGCTGTTCCATCTCATATCCGTCTTTGTTGTTATTCATATATTGCGCTGAATGAACGGATGTAACTCGCTCCACTGTTTTAATGAAACATGGTGGCACACGTGTTCACAGGGACCTGGTTGCTCACACTAACCCAAGGAACCGGTGCTAAATCAGGCGCTGGCTTTGAACCACCACTGGAACCAGTTTGGTGGAAAAGGGGTGAAAGGGAAACTGCCCCGCACTCTCTCTCACACACACACACACACACACACACACACACTTCACCACATCTGTCATCTGCCTCAGAAGGCGTTTCAGATCCTTTGACACCATCTGTCCCTGCTCCTCATCTCTGCTCCTTAGTTAAGGCCTCTCTCACCGGTCCACAGCTGAGGACCGGAGCTAACTGGATCCTCACTGGTCAGAGCTCCCACTCTGTGGAACCATCTCTGTTCATTTGAACCCATATTGCACCTTGTAACTATATCTTTTTTAGAAGCGCTAAATGAATACAATTGGATCAGTCCGGTGTATCTGTGTTTCCAAACGATTACCTACGAACATCTCACCTCCTCTTCACTTTTGCTTTGAATGGATTCAATCCAGCGTCTCCGAAAGAACAACAGCCGGGAAACATGGCAAACAAGAATGACATTTCAATCGGAATCCTTCACGATCCAAAAACAGTTTTAATATAAAAAAAAAAAAAAGAAATGGAATAAAAGTCGGTTATGCAACAAAGTGACCGCCCATCACTTCGTGTCGTGTGTAGCAGCAGTTGCAGGGGTCTTGTGCGATGGTTCTGTTACAACAGCGCTGCTCCATATGTCAACACTAGATTGTTGTCAGGCCGCCAGACATCCAAGAAGAGGCAGGAACAACAGAAACGATGCAAGTCACCTTCATCAGTTAGTGAGTTGTTCCTTCATCCAGTGCTGGATGAATCCTGCTATCTTCAAACGCGCAGGCGCCTCTGTTCTGCATCCCGCCTGCATGGCCTCCGCACAAACTCAGCTGAGTCCTCTGACAGTGTGTGGTCTGTCTGAGCCCTGCATAAAGGCAAATTCATTCAGGTTCACTGTGGACTCACACTGCTGCACACACACACACACACACACACACACACACACACACAGTGGCCTCATTGCGCCGTCCTGCTGCCGCGGTATCCCAGCAGAATGCCTGATAAGTTCGAGGCCCCCAGAGAGGCAGCAGAAGAGGCTCTGGCTGGCAGCGTGGCTCGGAGGCCTGGGTGCAGCAGATAATAAGCAGTTTACGGCAGCAGGAGAGAAGGGAGGACGGTGGACGGGCGCGTCTGGGTGTTTGCCACCGAACCGTCCAAGGACGCGGCACGTCGGTTTCACGGAAGACTTCGAAAACAATTTGAAAACTCTGCCAAGACGCTGCGTAGTTTCTCTGCTGCAGTGAAGTGAAGCGGGACTCACCGAGGTTGTAGGTGGGTTATGTTTGTCCGTTGGTGTAAAGGTACGTGAGACGCCTCAGGCTCGTCTCGATGCTTGGGTCATTTTGATCTTTGGGGCTTCACTCTTCACTATAGTTTGACACGTTATTCAAAAAAAACAAAAACGAACAAAAAAACACTTTTATACTTCCAAAACCGACCAGGCGACTGAGATTTAAGGAGCTTGTCCTGTTGATTTTCATGAAAGGTGTTTTATAAATTTGATACCTCGTTAAATCTTCATAAACCCTCATAAAATATAATCCAAAGAAGCTGAACTCCAGTACATATAGTATTAGTTGAATTTGACTGCTGCGCGCCCGCAGATGAATAGCACTGTATAGTGACGCTCACTTCCCGTCATCACACCAGCTGCAAAGCCATGTTATAAGAGATGAGATAATCCTTTATTAGTCCCACAGAGGGGACATTTGCATAATATTCTAATAATATGTATGTGTGTGTGTGTGTGCGTGTGAATATATATCTATATCTATATATATATATATATATATATATATATATATGTGTATATTCTAAGTCTTCAATGGCATAGTGGAAAAAAAAAACTTCAAAAACGGGGTAAAATTCTTTACTAGTTGAGACTAGTTGACAGTCACGGCGAGAATGAGAATAGATTGGAGTCGTTCCACCCGGCTGTTTGTTGTTATCACAGCCGTAACTTTGACTCTGACATGGTTTTTCAGGTTTGTGTTTAAAGCAGTAGAAGTGAGGAGTTGTGTTTTATGCGCGCGCCGTAAACCCGCCGTCTCACACCACGTCTCTACTTCCACTTCCTCTCCCTCGACTCTCATCTCGTTTCATTTCACTCGTCGGCGTCTCCGGCGTCTAACAACGTAAACACAGCAGCCGCTCCGATCCCTCGCCGCCTGCCCCGCCAACCTCCCCACAGCGTCCACATTACTCACATGAATAAAACATGACGGGGAGGGGGGGGCCCAGGAAGCGGAGGTGTCGGCAACTACGCCGTCTTCATTCCAAACGAGGAGGCGTGACCTCGCGCTCCATCCTCGCGCCGTCTCTGTGTTTGACTGTTTTTCCATCGGGGTCATTCAGCTCAACAAACCACATCCTCAATGACTCATCCCTCCCTCTTTTTGATTTCATCCTTCCTCCCGTCATCCCTCACTTGCGCTCACGCGACTCTAAATCAAACATGTCCCACTGCACCGTGACGTCCTGTGGGAATATCACCAGTGGCCAAAAGAGGCTCGATGACGATCTAAAAATAGTCCAATCACGGCAGATGTTAAATCAGACACGGATGAATGCGACAGTTTACGCTCATGAAATGTTCACGATGTTGTCAAAGGAAATCTTTCACATTTATTACATGTCGCTAACCCCCCCCCAAAAAAAATCGGAAGCACTACTTTTAAAAACAAATGTGCGTCGTAGCGGCTGTGGCTGAGCGGTTCGAGGGGTCGTCCTCTTAACTGAAGGTCGTAGGTTCGATTTCGACTCAACCCCCACAGATCCCTCCTTCAATCATGTGTGCTCGCCGTCTGTGGGAAAGATCTTACTTGAGTGGCAGCTGCCACGCTCTCAGCCCGATGGTGGACCCGCGGCACATTGTTCACCCTTCACATCGACCTCAATAGTAAAAGCTCCTGGATCTGCTCGTTGATCTGAAGCTCGTCATGGGTCATTGTTTAAGACCCCCATGTTTAGCATAGGTGGCCCTGTGACCTTGATGTAGTATGTGGGTGCACATGATCACAGCCACGCGTGAACCTGAGGTTGCATTCGATTTGGGGGAATCGAACCACCGACCCTCTCGTCAGAGGACAGCTCCTCTATCCCCTTTGACTCTGTTACCCTTAAAATGAACCCATTAATGTATATTTACATGAAGTCTACCACAGGTTAAACTGCATGTTTAGAAGGGTGAAGGTGAGGTGATGGATACAACATGCAATTTCACCTCTAGAGGTCACCAAACTCATACACACTGCACCTTTATGGTTAAAGGGAGCCAAATTCCCTTTGCATCTTAAAGGCCATTAAAGGTTTTCCAAACACTTAGATACATGAGGAACGGGAGTTATTCTTTACAATATACAGTACACACACACACACACACACTCACACACACACACATATGTGCCTATGTGTACATATATTATTCTATAATAATTATTATCGGTATCATGATCATCATCATTGTGTTACTCTGTCCCTGTTGTATTTCTGCTGCAACACCAAGTCTCCAATGGCAATGAATAAAGTTCTATTCTGTTTTATTCTAACTTCCCCTCTTCATACACCTACATGTATGGACCGTACGTCTCGGACGTCCCTCCTTCCTCCCTCTACACAAACACCCCACATGCAAATGCTGCCATCTTGTGGTGAGGATATAATATGTCAGGGTCTGCACAGTAAAGTATTGTTTTGTTACTTTGGTTCATCCACATAGGGGGGGTTACGTTCAATAGTGCAGACAGCCACTAGGGGGCAGTGAGGACATTTTGGCCTCACTTTCATTCAGCTACCGTCTGACTTATTTCATCATTTTCCATCGATGACCTCTCCCCTCCACACGTGTGAGTTTTCAACATGTTAGCCCAGTATATGTTATCCTTGCATTCCCGGGGTGGGATCATTACCGTTCTTACCCCATAATCTGGATAGTAGTATCATGTATGTGTGAGTCATCACGCACGTGTCACACATGTAGCCACACGTTTGACTTTAAAGTACAAACATTTTTCGTGTGTGTTCCTCCAGTCACAGTTACAGGGAGACGTGAGCGCCCCCTCCCTGCGCAGTGCTGGCCTGTAATTCTCCGCGGCCGGACGACATCTGTAAGTCATTCCCTCTGACCACAGGAGCAAAATAGAAAGTTGGAAGGCGGAGGCTGTGATTTGGGTTCGTTTAAATACAGCGAGCGAGCAGAGGAGGGGCGGCTAATATGATGGCAGAGCTCAGGGTGGGAGGTCAGGACGAGCGGGAGGACGCCCGCATCTTCAAAGAGCAGGGAGGACGAGGAGTGTGCGGGCGGGCGAGCGAGCGGCATGGAGGAGGAGGAGGAGGAGGAGCTTAACCTCAAAGGGATTTAATGAGCAACATTTACTTTCTGAACTGGTCAAGGCCATCAAACTGGGTGTATTCCAGAGTTGTAGGTGTAAAGTCTTTGCCGTCACATGACCTTTGACCTCCAACCTGACCAACAGTACAAATACTACGCATGTGTATGTGTGCATGTACACAGTAATCAGGGCAAACACCATTGACTGAGATGGACATTAACTTTATACGTCTTTTCTACGCGAGCGAAAGGAACCTTTAACAAACCGCCCCTTTAAAAAGGTTCAGTGTGCAAGATTCAGGCCGAGTTATTCTCAACTGGACCCCCGCGGGCCAAATCCAGCCCGCCAGACCTTAAAAGGCATCCATGTGATCCATGTCCATGACGCTCACGTGGCCCTCAGTGAAACCGAGTTCCACAACCCTGATTCAAACATGTTGTTTTGAGGCATCTTGAACATCACAACATACTTCTACATCTGCGACGATGACGGCGCTAAAGGTCGCGACCCATCTATGGGAACCAGAGCAGATCATTCTGTAGTGGTGGGTGAGGGCGGCTCTGCCTTACAGCTGGACTCCACACACGGCACACACCTCCCTGAAATGGTATGTTCTGTTTATAGCAGCAGCAGCAGCAGCAGCAGCAGCAGCAGCAGCAGCAGCAGCAGGATCGCAGCTGGGGGAGGGATGGAAACAGCCAGGCCTCAAACAAGAACATGGAACCCACAACCATCTGTTTAGAGCTGGGTGTAGGTGCTGCAGCAGAACCACAAACAACCAACCCTCTTCTCCTCCTCCCTCATGTTCATCAGCGGAGACAGGACCCGGAAATGATTTGTTTAAAAAAGGAGAAAGCAAAGGCGTTTTTTTTTTTATAAACACTGAGTTGTTACAGGATCTGGTTTATTTAGCTCAGAAGAATCAAATCAGAAAAAAGCACATCTGAATAAAAATACATGAATAATAGTCTGAGTAATGAGTGAAAAACTTTTTTTTTTCTTAAATGGCTTAAAAGACAAAAATAAAGGACCACCAGTGAGAGATCAATGTTGATCATCCTTTGTAAAGTGGCGTCTCTCTCTCTCTCTCTCTCTCTCTGCTGTCATACCCCCACTCATTATAAATACAATAAATAACAAATATGATCCAGAGGAGCTGCTCGTTCAATCTCTCAGTCTGGAATCTGCGCGTAGTTGTTTTCATTTCTATTTCAGATGTCTTGTATTTATCTATACAGCCAACTTTATTATTGACAGGCATGCGTTGGCTTGACAGCCTCTTATACTGATATCATGATAATTATGTGTATATATGATTTTATCGATGCAAGTTTTTTTTGCCATCAGGCATTTTTCATAAAATGTAATTCTTAAGTGTAACTCTATCGAGTTGATATTTCAGTACAGCGTGAGGATGATTACATCCCTCGAATCAAACACAACCCATAATTTACTTTTCCATTCACCAGTGGGACGATGTATTTTTGAAGGCCAACCTGGAAGTTCTCATCACACTGGTTCTCTCTGCACAAAGTCAATGGGATTTTGAATGATGGCTGGAAATGAGCTCAAGTCTCCAATATTTACATGGTGCTCAGCAAGATCGTCTTCACACACTGAATGAAAGACTTTTGATTTGAAATCAGAAATATGATTGTCGGCCGCAGGAAGCGAGAACGCAGCACAGAAATTGGCGGAACGATGTGTAACGTTCTCGAGCGGTCTGCGTTCAGGAGTGGGAGCGATTTACCTACACTACGTTATTCATACTGTTTATAAAAAAAACGAAAGGTTGTCCATCGCTTACACTTCTCAAGAACAGGCTGAAATCGTTCCTGTACCGAGCACCTGCTGTTTAAAAACATATCGACTTGGAGACGAGGGAACCAGACGTGTTGGATGCTAACTTACGAAGCGGCGCTCTATTTAAAATTGTTTTAACACTGGACAGGTTTCGAAAGCTCGACCGGCTCAGAAGTGTCACGTCCAACTTCAAATGCCCCTCCCCTTACGGTGACTGTGAACGGGTTGAGTTTGAGATCAATTCCAGCTGAAGAGCTTCATGAAGTTCTGGAGGCCGTCCTCTCCCAGGAAGTCGAAGGAGCCCTGGGAGGTTCCCAGGTGGACGAGCATCAGCACGAGGAGGACGACGGCCAGCAGAGGGATCAGCAGGTTCCAGCCGCCGGCCAGGATGTTGTACCACTTGGCCTTGTCGGAGCACTCCTGCGCCAGGAGCAGGTTCCCCTGGGTCTTCTGGTCCCGGGCCTGGACACCAAACACACACACACACAGAGACGTGTTTGCATCCATGTAAACAATAAACCCAAAAAAAATCTGAAAGATTATAATTCTGAATTTTTCCACGTGCTACAGGAAGAGCAGCAAAAAGCCCCGAGCTGCTTCATGAGCTGACCGGCTGAGTCTGTCCTCTGCACTCTCTAATTTCCCAGGAGGACTCGCTCATTAGGAAGATGCCAATTACACCATTTTTAACTCCACATGCAGACGAGCAGCAGCCGCTCTTTAATTTGAGCCCATTCAGAGCTGCTGCTGCTGTCGACATGCAGACACAAATATAAACAGCTTTAGATCAAAACTGGAACCCATTTATTCAGGTGACCCCACGTCTGTGTTGTTAAGGATTTCTTTTATTTTCGAGAGAGAAAAGTTTCGGTTTTCATGTCTGCACAGCCTCATTCCTGCGGTGGAGACACCGACAGTCTGTGTGCACCACTGACCAACGACAAGTCTCCTCTACTTGTTGCACAAGTTCGATGGTGAAAATCCCAACAAGCCACTTCTTATCTAGACTTTTGGCGAAGAGGCTGAAAAGGCTTCATCCCACTTGAGACTTCATTTCACAATCTGGACTTTTGGACTTACACGGTCCACTTGCACCAGTTTGGCACATTTTCTATGTGGTGCTGCCAACTAGAAGGTCAGAGGTTTGATTTCCGCCTTCTCCATGTAGTCACAGATTAAAGAAATGATGTTTGTGTGACTAGGTGAATTTAAACTGTAGTGTAAAGTGCTTTGAGGGTTCATCCAGACCTGATAAGTACTCAATAAAAACAGACGATATGTTTATGCAGATGAATTGCTTTTTTTTTTTTTTTTTACAAATTCCAAAATAGCAAATATTTCTAGAATAGATGTGTTAAACTTTCACACAAATCTACTTATATGAGTAAGTGAAAACAGTATATAATTCATAAAAAATATATTTTTAGACGCAATCACTAATGAGCCTTTGAAGGCGCTGTGAACGATTCAAATCTAAATACTTTCAAATGACATTCCAACTTTTTAAAAATAAAATACATGCTTTAGGAATCAATTATCTTAATCATAACACAGTTCATATTCTTTCCATCTTCCCAAACGTACCACCCTATATAGACAAAGTGGCCGAGCTCACCTTGATGGAGTAGATGAGGGCCATGAATCCCAGGCAGCAGAAGTTGACGTACAGGGTGTTGCACAGCGACCACACCAGATAGTCCTTGGGAGGATTCTTGCCGGCGTTGCCCATGTTCACCACCGTGGATCCGCCGGGTTTACGGGCAGACTTGCAGTTGGTGAGCGGGGTGCAGTCGGAGGGGAAGTTGTACGAGTGGTTGTCCATGGCGCCGTCAAATCAAGTGTCTCCAAACTGGGACCGAGCAGGTTTCTTTATTTTTTGACCAAATAGTCCTCGCGCACTGTCCCTCGACGGAAATTTGTCACCCCCTCCCACACACAGTGGGACGCTTATAAAGGCCCATAGAGAGGGAGGTGGCCGGGAGGGGACGCATGGGCAGGGTCCTTTCATATACAGTAGGTCTGTCATTATGTGGTGTGGCCTTAGAGAGACTGAAATAGAGATAGAGCGGCTGAGCGCTGTATGAGAGAGCAGCCAGAAAGAGAGACAGCAGATAGACGCAGGCTATAGGAGGAGCACACTGGCTCTTCCAGTAAAGTATAGTTCACCTCGTCTTTATTAGAGGTCCTGGTGGTGTGGGTCAGGTGGTGGTGGCACCAGTGGAGGCAGGGTGGTGCTGTGAGCGTTGCTCGCCCTCCTCGCAAAGTGGCAGCAAAAATGCTCCCGTTTTGGAGCGAATACACAAAAGGTACATCACTGTGTACAACAACTAACACTAACATTTGTTGTGGTGAAGCTACGTGATCGATCAATCAACAGATAATAAATGACTATGGAAGAAACGGCTTGTTTGACATATGAACCACATGTTAATGATTTAGATCTGAAGGATTCAGCGACATCTACTGGTGTAATTGCATATTGCAAATGAAAACTTCTCACTATAATAACACCTTACAAGCATGTCGGGAAACCTTAGGTGGCCTTGAGTTACAGTCGTGTCCATGTCGGGCTGCTGTAAAAACATGGCCGCCCCCACTGAGAGGACCTGTCTATATAAAGTGCTCATTCTACGAAAACAACAATTCACACATTCCACACTCAGTATAATTATTTCATATGAAACTCTTACACACTGCACCTTTAAATCTGTTCGGGTCATCCAACATGTACGTAAACTGCCGGGAGTTCTTTCTGTAGTATAAACCAACGTGACTGACTTAGTGACATGTGCTATTTTCATTGCTTTGATCTTTTGTGTCACAGGGTTTGTACGTGGGACTAACAACACTGTGTGTGGACTGAAATACACTGTGTGATGTGACAGGGTTGAGTTTGTACTAAAACTGTTTGTTACCCAATGTGTTTACACTCCAAACGAAGTGTTTACAGTATTCGTATTCACTTTGATTCACTTTTCATTATTGGTGAGGTACTTCCAGAATATTTTTTAAATGACATTTAGACGTATGTTTATGCTTCAAATACTAACAGAAATCCATAAATATACAACGTTCAGCGGGTAAAAGTGCTCACCGTGGTTGACTTCACTTCAGATCAGGGGTTGAGGGGGCGGAGCTTACCACTCTGAACATTGGACATTGACGACGACTGTCCGGACGGCGGGTAATACGAACACTGATGCAACAACACACTGTGGTAGCCGCTGAAATATTTGTCTGGCTGCTTCACGTCATGTTTGAATTCCTAAACATGCGTTTTTCAAGGGAAGTTCTGTTGATCAGGAGCCGAGCAGAGACGCAGGTGACATCTTAAACCAGGAAGTCAAACCCAGGCTTTGTCCCTCCACTTTAAATATCTGATTGGCTGACTGTTGAACTCATGTCTCGATGAGCCAATCACAGACAGAGGAGGGCGGGACAAGCGGAGGCAGACAAACGCAAATACGTTCATTGAGCCCTTTGTGAACTAAAATCTCAAATTTAATGCAGAATACGCACGAGTGTGTCGTTGTAGCGGTGTCAGTCTGTTCAAAGGAAGGTACAAGAGTGAATTCATATGGAAAAACTGTAGAGGCGAAAAATTAGCAGAGGATGGTTTCGATCCATCGACCTCTGGGTTATGGGCCCAGCACGCTTCCGCTGCGCCACTCTGCTGCTTGGCACTGCTTAAAAAAATTAGGCTACTTATTACTACTACTGTTGGTTATCGTTTGATTTTTCATGAGGAAAATCACTATGTATATAGACATGAAGGACTCACACATAAGAGAGGACTTTAAACCACCTCCTGAATTTTAGGACATAGGGTTAGGGTTAATAACTCCCTGCCCTGTGTATAACTAAAGAGCGCCCCCTTTGGCCAACTAGTGAATCCCTCTGCTCTTTGACCTCGCACTAAACAGTTAGAATCCAAGGCTTCACCAAATGAATAATACATACATATACAATATCAAGAATTATTCAATTATGTTGCCATGGGAACAAGTTAAATAAGAGTCTCTTTTTAGGTTACTCCCAAAATCTCTTCAAGAACGCACATAAACACATTCACAATTCAGTATTTAATGTTTGTTTATTCAATTGGTAGTAGCTTTTCAAACTTGCATTGTGATTATGGCAGGCTTTTATTGTGTTATCTGTTGGCATGACGATAAAGTGACATCAGTAGATCAAAGGCTAATGAAGTTTTACATTAATGTAGTGACAAATGAAGGAATCGAGAATGTAATATCAAACAATCATATTTGTTACTCCAGTATGAACTGTGCTAATCAGTCAAATTGTCGTCAAAGGCAAAGATGAGGTGAAGGATAACCAGCAGCATCATGCAACTTCACCACTAGATGTCATTTAATCTTAACCACTGAACTTTTAGAATAACATGAGGAACAGTAAATGTAGACAAAGAAAAGCTGTGAATAAACTAATTCAAGAAAGGAATTCATACAAACAATAAGCAGCCATCTCAGCTAAGACGTGGACAAAAGTTACATTCAGTTTAGGATGAAGCTGGAGCTGAGATATAAACAACAGACTGATACATTAGTCAGATCTTAGAGACAAAAAATATCTACATTCTAAAATCTGGGAATAAAACTTTATCTCATCCAATAATAGCCTACAGAGACCAAAAAGGGACTTTTAAGGATATGGTTAGTCTGATTTTGTAATTTTGTACAAGAAAGGCACAAAAGAGCATTTTGATTTCAGCTGTAAGAAAATCCGTTATCTCGTTGTAGATTTCCATATATGGACGGACACCCCTATAACATATCTCTATTTTCACTCATCTGAATTTGGTAAATGATAATTGTCAGTAGTTTCATGAGACATGCATAAAAGAGAAGTGCCTCAGTCAGCAAGTCACAATTCCTGAATCATAAAAACAAGCCTGAGAAATTATTGGAAACAAGCACACAACGAAACAGTAGCCAGGATTATTTCATATGTATACAATATAATAACAAAACGTTTACAATTATTTTCTTGGTCTTATATGGGAGCTATTGAGTGGTTAAAAACAAATGAGTCAACTATGATTTTCTTGAATACAGTCAACTTTGAGAATTTTGAAGAAAATCAAATGAATGAAACCAAAATGCCAAGCCCTGACATTTTAAGGGTTAATCATTCAGTATGATTGAGAGATGTAAGTGCATTTGATCTCAGGGAGAAAGGAGTTGACCCTCGAATGTTGACAACGTTACGGCGCTTACATCTTGGAGGAGGCAGCGACAGCCGAGGGTCCCTGATGGCTATAAACGTGGAGGCGTTGATTCTAAGGAAAAACAAAGAATGATTTTATTGATGCAACACATTTAAATCACTTTAGAGTACAACATCCAAGATTATACTCAGTTTCTTTCTAAATATGGGGGCTGCTTACCTTTTTAGCCTCTCCATTGTACTTGTTCAGAAGAGTCTGGACCCTGTTGGCATAGTCTGGATGGATGGCCTTCAGACACTCCACCTGCAGGATGGATGACGCAATGACACAAAGGGACGACAGCTAAGATGCAAAAACTGTAGTTTCTGTTACTGCAGAGGAATTTAAATAAAATTGTTGTTGTTGCATATCCAACAGAAATAAGACTGAGTGTGGGGGGGGGTACACTAAATGGGGGATTTAGACTCACGGTTCGTTTCTGGATGAAGAGCTGAGCCTCTTTCAGAGATGTAGCAAAGTTCTGACAAAGTCTCTGACGCTCCTCTTCATTCAGGACTTGGGTGTAAAAGATGCGAACCTGTGGGAATGATCACAAAGGCACATTAGGAAACTCATGTAACCATTAAGTTTAAAACGTATTTGTCAAATTTTAAGCGCAGGAATGTCAGTTAAAAAAATGGACATTGGCACAATTTCCAAAAACAAGTTAGTCCACCGCCACTATACCGATTCCCATATTTGTACCTGTGTAACATTATCCTCATCTGCAGTGTTGTAGCGGGCAACATCTGGAGACACCTTGAACTTGGACTCGACAAAGCGAGGCTGGACCTCTGGGGCACTGAAGCTGTTGGGGTAGTAGTTTGGAGCGCCACCTAGAGGCAAGATGGTACCAGCACCAATAAGAGTCAGGAGGGAAGAAAGAATGCAAAGATAACAAGACTGGTTGCATCTGAACCCACATCTAAGGATGACTGGTGACATCTACTGGTTAAAAAACTTACAAAAAAAACAACAACTTACAGCCAAAGCTAATATATTGATCTCAGTACTCAGCGTGGCTCTTCATCTCGGAGCACAGAATAAACATTACTTTGGTGATTATAAAAAAAACAACCTTAATGTATAGATGCACAATGGTACTTTTTCCTTATACACACAGGTTATACATATAGCGGCTTACCCTGGTTGTCAAACATGCACATTGGACCATCACGCTGGTAGTTGGACACACGGGTCCGGAAGGGGCAGTTGACGGGAATATGCAGGTAGTTTGCTCCCAGTCGGTGTCGATGGGTGTCTGGGTATGCGAAGAGACGGCCCTAGAGATGGACATGGGAGGAGCAGGGCAGGGTTTAATATCTCAGTCTTCATGAACAGTCTAAAGAGGCGATATTTAAATACAGAAATTCACAAATTCAATTTTATTGAGAAAAGGTCTGATTACCTGCAACATCTTGTCAGGGCTGGGCTCAATTCCTGTTGGCATGTTACTGGGGTCGAAGGCCAGCTGCTCCACCTCTGCAAAGTAGTTGACTGGGTTCCTGTTGAGAACCAGTTTGCCCACTGGGATCAGGGGGTATTCTTTTTGGGACCAAACCTGAAGGAGAACAACCAAGAGGTCATTATGTGATTATCAAAGCTTTATAACTCCGCTTGCTCTGCTGGAGGGATATGACTGTACCTTGGTAAGATCAAAGGGGTTGAACTGAAACCTCTCAGCCTGCTCAAAGGTCATGACCTGGATGTAGAAGGACCAGGATGGGAAGTTTCCGTTGGCGATGGCATTAAACAAATCTCCGATAGCGTAGTCCGGGTTGGTGGATGCCAGCTGGTTCGCCTCCTCCACCGACATATTCTTAATTCCTTGATCAGTCTGAAAACATAAAACAGAAAGCGTAAATAAACAATGAACTGATCCCAGGAGGGAGTTTCTCTGCGAGTTCAAACTAACCTTGAGGTGGAACTTGCAGTAGACTGACTCTCCACCAGCATTGACCAGTTTGAAGGTGTGGGAGCCGTAGCCATTCATGTGACGATAGCCATCGGGCAAACCTCTGTCACTGAAGAGGAAAGACACCTACGGGGGGTGGTGGGGCAGTGGATCAGCAGCTACTCCACCATCCTGTTTCAACAGTCTCAGCTCCAGAGAGATCGTACCTGATGCAAAGTCTCAGGCCTCAGACTCCAGAAGTCCCACACCATGTCCGGGTCTTTCATGTGGGTTTGCGGGTTTCGCTTTTGGGTGTGAATGAAGGACGGAAACTGCATGCGGTAAAAAGGCACAAAGTCAGCACAAGATCTTTTACGGTAAAAAGGCACAAAGTCAGCACGAGATCTTTTACAAAAATTGTTCTGGTGGTATTTAAGTTACAGCAATATGCATAAATATTGATCCTCTAAAGCTACTGAATACATGCAAATGATATTCTGGCTCCGCCCACTCACCAACAGGGCATCCTTGATGAAGAAAATGGGGGTATTGTTGCCCGTCATGTCCCAGTTGCCCTCCTCGGTGTAGAACTTGATGGCAAAGCCTCTGGGGTCGCGGACGGTGTCAGCTGATCCGGACTCCCCGGCTGAAATGATACGATAATGAAAGATGACATTTAAATTGGACTTTTCCCCAAGTCTAGCTATAGTTCGGCTCCCCTGGTATCCCAGCTGGAATTTATACCCTGCATTTAAATGCACTGAAAATCAGTGAGGTTGATCAGTGAAGACGGGACTCTTAAAGATGCAAGTTATTCTTACCCACAGTGGAGAAGCGAACAGCCGTGGGTGTGGTCTTCCCAACGTGCTCAAACACCTTGGCCTTGGTGTAACGGGTGATGTCATGAGTCACCTCAAAGTAACCAAAAGCTCCTAAAACATGGAGGACAAACAATATGCAGATTATTAATATAGGTTTAAAATACTTGTGACTGAATTCTCAGACAGACTGGATCCAGTATCGCACCAGAGTGTGACCTTGATCTGAAACGCCTGAAGAGATTAGTGTTGGACTGGAGCTATTTCACACACAGGAATGACCCTCTTTGGCTTTTATGACCACTCTATGGGTGCTTAGTCCTTTTGGCTTGGACACTTTAATGATGTTGCATGTCTTTCACATCTTATACTTGATTATAAAACAGTATTTCAGAAATAAAATAATAAATAACAAGGTAGAAGAGACTAGATGCATACACCTCAGCTTTGAACACTGTAAACTAATTCTCCACATTATTATTGACATTAGCCTATAGGCTTGCTAGAGTAATATTCACTGTTAGCTAAAGGAGGACATTGATTAAATAAGCAACCCGAGGAAACCACGCCAGACCATAACATCTTCACCTGCTCCTTTAGCATGCACCACCCTCTCTGGGATCCGCTCCCTGTCAAAGTGGGCCATCTCATCAGTGAAGACCACATCTTGGACCAGCAGGGGGCCCCTCGGTCCTGCAGTTTGTATGTTCATCTTATCTCCAACGGGATGTCCAGCTGCTGTGGTCAGAGTGTCTGGCCTCTGTTGACAACATCACCGTAAATATCTGTGTTATGTGCCACACTACAAACACATCACTGTATCCATAGTGAGACTGCAGAAGCTACTTATTATTATTCTCATTATTATTATTATTATTTCGCATTCATCATTATTTATGTTGGTAAATGTTGATTATTTTCTTTTTAATTTCACTTCAATTGAAATGTTGCCAATATTTGATTTTCAAATGTAACTATAAAATACATGAAATAGAACATTTTAATGTAAACAAAAACTCAAAAAAATAAAAATAAAAACTTCAAATACAAATTACTACTAAGAAAAGTTTTTTAAATCTCACATGTTGACATGTAACTTCTGTTATTTTTCCAGGTTATTCTGAAATATGAAATATGCTAATTTAATTTCATTGTTATGGTTTGACTGCTGTTTGGGAAGGGTGCTTTGTATAAAGCTTGAGTAGGACAACAACATTCAACAACAATAACATAGGGTTTTCTGCACAAATACTGTTAAAGTAAAACTAGAAAATAAAATGTATACAATGTTCTGAGACAGGTGGAATATCCATATTATTAGACAGCGACTTGTATAGATATGATTTCCAGGTGTTTTTATGCTGCGTTGTGGTTATACAATAAACCGGGTCGAAGTTCACCTGCAGATATGCTGCTGGACAATGACCCACTTCAAATCATGGGGCAACCTCTGCTTCACTAATCAACTCAAACACTCAGTAGTCATTTATCTGTTTAAGTGAAAGCTTATCTGAGCCTCTACCGTTAGCATACGTGTTTACGTGTAAGCTAGCACTGTGAAAACAAGCTAGCAGCAGGCTCTGCTGTTAGCTGCCTCACCCCAAACGACCCGAGTCTCCCTCTTTCCCCCGGAGAGGCAACGCTGCGCAGCCCTGGGAAACCTCATCTAACCCGGAGTAAATACAGACCTGTACCCCTCTGCTCTCCTTCCACATCTTCATCTGGTCCGTGGTCTTGTCACGTTGCTCCGCCATGTCGACAGGTCAGCGCAGTTAGCTCAAAGCACTGAAACAAACGGTGTCTTAGAGAAATGCCCTACGGTTTCTTTACTCGCTTTTGACCCTATTTGGCCCCACCCACTGCAAGCGCCCCCTACTTTGATTGGCTGAGAAGAGGTAGTTGACCTACTTTTGAGGACATCAAAGATCGTCTATTGTTTTTAATTGATGCAGTTAAAATAGTTTATAGTTTAAATGTCTAGTGTGTGAGATCGAGGTATTTCTACTTGCATACGTTTGATATAAAATCATTTTATATATATTTTGTATATTTTTAGATATAAAAAACAATTACATAGTCACAATTACATGAATTTATAATCACCTGTTTTTTTGCCCCTCCCCCCCACTACCCTTAAATGAGCCCATTAATGTACATTTACATGAGGAG
>JAFBJT010109916.1:0-10540 GCA_016785325.1 Chascanopsetta lugubris
AGATGTAAGATGACATGAGAGAAAATGGAGAAACAAGCAGAGAGGATCAAAGGATGGAG
Organism: Chascanopsetta lugubris; assembly: GCA_016785325.1. Taxonomy (NCBI): domain Eukaryota; kingdom Metazoa; phylum Chordata; class Actinopteri; order Pleuronectiformes; family Bothidae; genus Chascanopsetta; species Chascanopsetta lugubris. The sequence goes on from JAFBJT010109916.1 coordinate 60, forward strand.
CTATGTGGTCAAGCGGTATCAAAAAAACGCGATCAACGTTCAAGCCAGCGTGTGTTGTTGCATACAACTCGTCCAAGATTAGGGTGGATGATTTGGGCCAAAACATTGCCTAGTACCCCTTCTTCCAAAGGGCACCATACAACACTGACCCAGAGAGCAGGCTAGACGGACACACACACAACTCAGAGTCTGCGCAACCAGGGGCCAGCGCAGCAAGACCAAAATGAGGTGCACGTCCTGTTGTGTCCCCTTGCAAGCAGGAGTGTTTTACAGTGTATCAGACTAAGCTGAGCTATTCTGTGGAGGGTTGGACATGAACACACACAAATGTAGAAATTGGACATATCTATATACTTGCAAATAAAAAAATGTTGCCACCAAAAGCCCTTTCTCAGATTTGTTTTCTTTTTCTTTTGTTGTCTTATAGAAGGAAACCACTGTTCAGATGTTTGAGGTGTCTCCCAACCAAAACATATTAGAGGCTTGTTTGGTTAAAGCAGGTGTTTTTGGTGAAATCAGCTTCTGTTCTCAAGCCGATTACTAGAGAATGGAAAAAGGCAGAAACAAACCCATCTTCCTGATGAAAGAAGAGAGTCTACTCTTTCCTTTGGTAGTTTCTGTGTTTACATAGTCATAGAAGACAATATTCTGTGGTTCTTAAAAAATCTGTCAAAATGGTCTGAAACGGCTGGCAGTATTGAGCTCTCTACTCTGAAAATGGCTGGCAGCCAATGTGTTAATGTATATTTACATGAGGAGGGGGTGTTCTCTCTATGGGGGCCACCATGTTTTTACAGTAGCCCAGAGTGGACATACTAAACATCTTTTGAGATTGAATGACAACTGAAGTCTACCATATGTTCTCCTGTATGCTCTGAAGGGAGAGGGTGATGTGATGAATGCACATGAACGGTTACCAAATCTTACACACTGCATGATTAAAAGGTTTCACTGTGGATTATGTTCTATACATCCCATTTGTCCCTTTTGTTTTCAAAATTTCAAAAACGGAAATCAAAAATGCTGCAGATTTCAGCAAAATGTTGGCCAGTGACTGGCCAGCAAATTTCCTTTGATTCAAAAATTAATCACACAGTTCTTATTTTTATTTTATTACATGTTCCATACGTATTGCTGACATCATAACATAGTTTTGTGTTTCCGTGGTGATAGTATACTGTTATGTGCTGCCCCTGGGATCTGTTCTCTGCTCTCACACAGATTGATTTTACATGCAGTAACAGATGGCTGTTGGAGAAAGTGTGCATGACAGCTAGTCACTCTCTCTCCGCTGTATCTTGTTCCACTCATGCCTCAGTGACCACCGGTGCCAGCGGTATCTTATGAGCTAATCGTCAAAGCAAAACATTGCACAGTGATCTAATCCAAACTGTTGTTGGGCAACAAAAAGCCTGCAGGACACAAAGAGAAGAGAGGGCAGAATTCATGGATTGTGTACCTCTCGGTGGAAGATAACAGGTGCATCTGTAGCTACTCTCCCTGTGTACTGCAGTGAGGTCTCACTGCTGAATGCAGAGGGTGATTGTTGTAAGAGGTGATATAAAACATGATTGTAGTCACATGATTGTAGTCACATACCAATAACAACAACTGCAGATCTGAAAAAAAAAAATCAGGGAAAACAACAGAAAACATATTTCCTCATTGATGTATATGCACTTGCACAAGGAGACGATTGCCTTACCGCCTCCGTTGTCTTTTTTCTTTTAAAGGTGCAGATGATTTTGGTCATTTTTATCACTTATAGAATTTTTTTTTTTAAACTGCATACTGATATGTTCATGAATTGATTGTGTTTTGCATTTTTTGTGTTATTTCCATTACCCTTCAGCTCTCCAGACTAACTTTTTAACTAAGGAGCACTGGTGCTCCTAACCTAAAAAACTGAGGGGTGCACAGGATGTGCCTTATGAAATATTCCTAGGCACACTGCATGATTTTTGGGCACATACGTATGCACTTAAAGCTCTTGAGGGTTGCCCTTAAGGGTGCAGTGTGTAAGATTTTGGGACATGTAGTAGAGTAGTTACATGTTGTATCCATCACTCCACCCTTACCCGTCTGAGCATGTAGGATATGGTAAGTTCAGTTGTCCACTCTGGGCTACTGTAAAAACATCACGGCTCCCATAGAGAGGACCCCCTCCTCATGTAAATATGCATTAAAGGGCTCATTTTGGGGTAATGTAAAAGCAAGCTGATTACACATCTGTAAAAACATCAATATATAATTGTTATGTAATCCTAGTCCTCCAAGAAGTGACTAACATTGACTGGAAATTTTACACACTGCACTTTTGAATGAGCACATTAATGTATATTTACATGAGGAGCGGGTCCGCACTACGGGGGCTGCCATGTTTTCACAGTAGCCCCAGAGTGGATGTACTGAACGTCATTTGAGTTTTAATGACAACTGAAGTCTACCATTGGTTCTCCTGCATGCTGGGAAGAGTGAGGGTGAGGTGACGCATGCTGTATGGAACTTCACCACTAGACGTCACCAAATCTTGCACACTGCACCTTTAAACAATGGCAGTGAAATAGACCTTCAAGACATTTTTGAAAAGTGTCGATGTAACTGCAATTTATACAGTAACGGAACTTTATATTTAGCTTTATCCATAATTCTGCTGCACTTCTTCCCTGTCCCTTTATGTCGCCCATGTAGCTCAGCACAGGATTCACTTCAGAAAGTACCATTTGTACCATGCTATATATTCTTGCAGTCATAGATGTGAGAGACTTTTTAAAGCTGCACACAGAGAACACATGTGGTTAGGGCCAATTAGTCTTTCCATCATTAACAACGGTGATGCATGTGCATTGCCAAGAACTTCCCCTCCTTCAAATTGCCTACTTGTACAATATGACATATGGTAAAGGCTTGTATGTGTGGGCCTGTGAATGTGTATAGATGGATATGTGTGGGTGTGGATCTATAGGCGGCTCTGTGTGTGTGTGTGTATGTGTGTGTGTGTGTATGTGAATAGTCTGAATATTCACAGTGCTTTTGTGCGCTGGTAGGTAACAGCACAAGATGGGTTGTCCGACGTGCATTCAGAACCGAGCTGCCCAATCATGAAGACAAATGAGGTGCAGTAAGAAAAGGTTGGCAGGCTCGCTGACGGCTTGGACACTCAATAAAAAGAAAGATGAGGAGACGCTGTTCAATAAAGCAGCCAGGCCCTGCCAGCCTACGATCTCCCCACAGGGACTGTACGAGATGAGAGAGCCTGAAAGCAGAGACCAGCAGAGAGGTACAAAGGTGTGAGGTGGCTACAGGAAGAGAGGAAGGAGTGATTGCATTCAGAAAAAAGGCCCACAGAATCTGAAGAAGGTGCAGAGGGGTCAGTGTAGACAGAGAGGAAACTATGGGAAAGCGATGGTAGGAAGGCAAGGACGTGCATCCCAGATTCTGTATCACCTTTAATCCATAGACTGTACTGTATATGGACATAGATAGCATCCGTGTCGTCATCCGTTGGTTTCTGCAGAGTGCTTTTGAAGCAAATTGTGGGCGAGTCCCTTGCCGAATCCTAACTCCTCCTAGTTCCTTGTTCATTCAAAAATGGGTGAAGAGGCAGAACACACACAGAGCTGTGGGTGGGCTCATGGTGCCGTCGCATCACCTGCGGTAAGAGTCAGTTCAGCCCAGCTGTCAGTCAAGAAGCACAATTTCAAACATCTATAAAAACAAAATTAGGGAGTTCGAAATATATTCACCCCCCCCCCGCCGTACAGTTGTCACGGGAAAATATGTGACTGATTGAGACTCAAACTGAAGTTTGCACCAAGCTTTAAATATGTTTTATTCACCTCTGAAGTTGACCAATTTCTATGGGGATTTGCTCCCTTTTTGGAGTCAGCCCCCAGTGGTTACCCTGTGAACTGCGAGTTTTTTCACTTCCTATTGTGCTTCATCCGTCTGCACTTTAATCCCATAATAGCCTGTCTGATGATTTCAATTACATCTGAATGTGATAACTGGGGAACAGAGTTTTGTCATCAGTGATTGCTTGTTCTGGCACCATTTTTTAAACTTTTTTTATTTGATCCAGGAAATTAAATTATTAGAAATAAAGAAGTATCAGCTCATTGTTTGGTTCTGAGGCTCTGCTGGCTGAAGGGCTTTACTTTTCAATACCCCAGGTAAGCCAGGTGTAATTAAGGTTAAATTCCAGGCTGTCACCCAGCTTGTCATTTACGGCCACTTAATGGGCCATCTTTGCTGCTGAGGTGCATGGGTCTGTCGCTGCAATCAGCTTTATGATGCTGGGGCCTGTCAGATAAGCCAGGGCCAGGCTGCAGGTATATGATGTGGAGAAGGAGAAGGGGGTGAGCTGTTCTCTCATTGAGCCAATCACCTCATCCCTCACCTCACTCTTACCTTTTTGAGCATGCAGGAGAACCTATGGTACAGGCCTCAGTTGCCAATAAAGCTCAGAACATGTTTGGTATATCCACTCCGGACTACTGTAAAAACATGGCGGCCCCCATAGAGAGGAGCCCCCAGCCCCATGCAAATGTAAATTAATGGGCTTATCATAGGGTAATGGGGGGAAAAAATGAAACATTTACGTGATTATAAATTCATGAAAATATCAGTTTGTAATTGTTGTGTAACCATGACAAAAATGCGAGAAATCTTCCACGCTGCACCTTTAAATGTTGATTATTTGAACAGCACACCAAATCAAAGAGTTGTTCTACCATGTTTCATCTTTCTCTTGCTATACCACCATGTTACCCGCATCTCCCCACCACTATCCCTTTGCCTCTTGTCCAATGCTTGAACACGGAAGCTCTTTGAAGCTGATTGGCTGCCGATGTGTCGTTTTGTTTGACTGACTGAGTTCACATACCCATTTGCGGAACGTAGGCTGTGTCAAAACACCAGACTATTTGGAGATATTCACTCATCTTGACAAACAAGTGGAAGTGAATCATAGACTCTGCCTTTACTGTCTGGCAGAGCTAAGTGATCAGATCATAATTGCAATGCACATCTGCACATCGCATAGTATATGCGAGCATTACTTACATCTGTGCCTGACACCTTGAGCTGAGGTTATCATCAAACAGACCACAGCCACAATAGCAGCTTTGTGCTCACAACACGTAAGAAAACTGGCTCAGATTCATCACCACGTAATCTAACTTCCTAATGTAACACATGCTGTCTTGCACCAACCTCCTCTGCCTCTTCTGCCTGGGCTTATTTTGTTGTTTGAACACAAGCAGGAACCGTAATTGTTTTCCACTTTGACTGTCAATTAAGGAGCTGCATTTTTGTTTACTTGCACACTGATTGACATTTGCGATGGTACTAAAATTGGGACCAAATGTATAGAGTTTCCCTTGAAGCTTGTAATGAGAAGGTGTAAATGTACCATCAGCATATGCATCTTCATCTCCGTGCTAAGTGTGTTTCAAGCTCTATGACACCTCAGCACAAAAGCAGTCAGTAGCATCCTCTGTACGGTTAATAGCTTGGTTACAATAATTATCATCATACTGGGATAACTACCATGCACATTAATTACATGATGTTTTTTTCTAACTCCAGTTTAATGGACTTTTAATGAGGAAGTAATACAGTTTGTATTATGGCTGAAGTATCAACAGTGCAATTCATTTAGTTGGTCACCTCTCCTTTCCACCAGAGGTGCAAAGGAGGGGTGCATATTGTACTGTGATTTCCGTGTTTACCCTGTGGGAACCTAGGCTGAGATGTTCAGAGTTTAAGGGTGATTTCAGTCAGTTTGATAATATTACAAAACAGTTACATAATTTTGCAGGAAGATACAATCATCTAAATGTATGATTTTCCCGTTATAGCTTTAAATGAGCCCATTAATGTATATTTACACTAGGAGCGGGTCCTCCCTGTGGGGGCCGCCATGTTTTTAGATTAGCCCAGAGTGGAGGCACTAAACATCTTTTGAATTTTAATGACAACTGATGGATACTATATATTCTCCTGCATGCTCAGAAGGGTGAGGGTGAGGTGATGGATACAACATGCAACTTCACCTGTAGACGCTTTGACATGGCAGCCCCCATACAGAGGCTCTGCTCCTCATCTAAATATACATTAATGGACTCATTTAAGGGTAATGGGAAAAAAAAAAAAACACAATTCACATAGATAAATAAAATTGTGTTGTTATGTTTTTAGAAGTGACAAAAATTACTGGAATATTACACACTGCACCTTTAAAGCTCTATGTTTCCCTGACATGTAGAACAGTATTTGGTTTTCACTCAGCCTTCACATCCACATCACATGTTTTGCCCTAAAACCTCTCTGCAGTGTAACCAGACAGCTGCATCTGCACACCTCAAACCGGGAAAACTCTGCAACCTGATAATCTTCTGTTGCCCTCATCCTGAACCTTGTCAGATGTTTCATCACAAGATCCATGAATGCAGAGAACAAAGAACCCGATACAAAATAATTCGAAATATGACAAGTCGGGTTAGAGACCAGCTAGCAGAACTCCCCTCTGATGACAGCTTGAGTTTCAGCTCGCCCAGCCAGCAGGTCTTCACAGTGAAGGGATGAGTTTGCTTCGTCATCGGAGTCACAGGTTAATTAGACAAATGTCATGTGTTCGTCTCCTCCAGGAGAACATGGCCCGATGCTCCTGCTGTGAACGAAAATTGTGGCTGGCCTCATTAATTCTTCCAGAGGTTGCTTATCAGTAGCTCCAGGTTGGGATGGACCACAGGATAATTCCGAAACTTTTTTTTTTTAACTTAAAAGGTTCAGGGGTACCACCACAAGCAAACTTGTGATATCTAACTCCATCTCTTTTAACCCGTCACTTTATTTTACTACCCTCTTGAGTCCTTAATGACAAAAGAGTCGGATTTTTAAACGGACTAATATTTTTTTCCACTTCTTTTTTGCCTAAATGTCTTAAACAACTTCAGCCCTGCTCAAAAATACCAAACCCTTTGAGTTCTGTTTGATAACTAGTCTTTTTTTTTATGAGAAAAACTGAGCCATTTTCCATAAAACAAATGGATAGTGGCTTGGAGGTTGGTTTTGAATCAGTCATGGGTATGTCAAAGTGAAGTCACTAGCAGACAAACATATCCCTTTGACTCCCATTGAAAACTATAAATGCCATAAAGTCAATATTTTGGGTAAACTTTGATATATCAAACTGGCTTTTAAAGGGATAGACTCCTCAAAATGATGAAATGTTTGGTGGTTTTGAACAGTGTTGAAGTTGTCGAAGATATTTATGCAAAAAAAAAAAAAGAAACTGTTAAGTTTTTATAACAGTTTTTTGGAAGCGAACATTTTTGTCCTTAATGACTCAAGGGGCTAGTACATTTGTTCCACAGTGTTCTGGTGGTCTATAAATTGTATCTTATTCATTTATTCTTTTTTTAATTTGCCACGAGAGAGACCCTTTCAAAAAATGGAATGAAATCTGTGAAATCTGCTCATTTGGACAAAAATGTCCACAGTAATGCATGCGGGTTGAAGTCCACTTTAGCCCTGTAATGTCTCACTTTCTGCCCATTTGAAGTGCAGTTACTATTCTTTGCTGTAACTAACCACATTGTCTGTGGGTCACAATGAAATAATGATAATGAGACATAAAGACGCATTTGCCACAAACCCACAATGGCTTGATGTTTATGCCGCCTCAGTTTTGCTGAGAGCCAAATGCATTTTTCAAAGCGACTGCATAAAAGGGAGAAATGGCCATTAATTATGAACAAATATTGAAATGAACCGTCCCCACGAATCGGTATGTGTTGTTGTGTTGTGATGATTTCTCTTATATTCTGATCAATAATTAAAAGACAAGTCTTGACATGTTTTGTTTTGTGCTTCTTTTGTAATAAATGACTAAAACTAACAGAGATTCTGCTAATGAGCTCAGTGTTGAGTTCCATGTCCTGACTCACTGTGTATTTGTAAGTGTAGGACTTTGTATTGTTCAACAGGAAAAAAAACAAAAAACAACAACACTTGAATACTCACTCATTTTTTAGTTAAACATCAATAAAGAGATTCTCAACGTTGCCTGAGTTTCTCTTATTAAGATTATCTCACAATATCTTGCCTTAATAAAGGTACAGGTCTTGGTGAAGCGAATTCTTCTGCTGAGATGGTCGGACATTGGCCGAGCAGTTTTAGGGAATTCTAAAAGCACCTGTTCTGACACAATACGGTCTATTATGAAGGTTGTCATGTTGAAAGCAGCAGAGTGGAGGAAATCTGAGCAGTTTGCTCTCGTATACAAGGCTTAAGGAATCATTGGCTCGTGTAAAATCCACCCTACACAGCATCTGGCAGCCTCACAGAGCTCAGAGTTCATAAAGAGACTCTTTTGTCTTGCAAGCTCGGCCGTGAGCTGATGAAAAGAGAACGCTGGTGCTGCCATGCAAATGGGTAATGTAATTCAATCCGGACACCACAATAGCTTTTATGTCTGGACATTAAAACTCAACACATCTGCAGGTTCCATCGCCGCGCTGCTGGGCCTAATCTGTTTGTCACCCTTGTCTTATTTTTCATCGGCAAGGTCTACGTGAGTGTTTCTGGCAGTCGCAGCCTTTGTGTTGACTCTTCACAGCCTCTTTTCCAGCTCCCTCGGTGATCCTGTGATCTCGTCCAGCAGGCATTCATCCTCCCTGATGCATCCCTGGGATAATTATGGGATGTACTGTATATGCCACAGTGTCTTTCATTCCATCTGGAACAAAAAGAGGCCTTTCTCTGAGTCATGATATTTGTCTGAACAAGAGAGAAAACGTAATGTGGCTTAAAGGTGCAGTGTGTAAGATCGGTTGACACCCACTGGTGAAGTTGTATGTTGTATCCATCATCTCACCCTCACCCTTCTGCGCATGAACCTATGGTAAAGTTAAAGCTTGAGTTAAAGCTCAAAATATGTTTAGTATGTCCATTCTGGGCTATTGTAAACCCATGGCGGCCCCCATAGGGTTGACTCGCCCCTAAATATACACTAAAGGGCTAATTTTCGGGTCATGTAAAAAGCGAGTCATACACTGGGGTGATTATACATTTGTAAAAACATCTATATATAATTGGTTTGTAATTATATAGATAGAAGTGACAAAACATGACCGAAATCTTACACACTGGACCTTTAAATACTGAATAAGGTGGACAAAGCATTGAACAATCATTACACGGAGTGACTATTCGATCAATTAAGGAAACACTTACAATACAACAAAAAGTGTACTTTCCATTCTAAGTAAGTTACTGCACATGCTCTAGTTTTTAGGCCATCCTGTGTAACATTAACATTCTAAACCGAGGCCAAAATGAAATATCCACCGGTCAAATTCCACTATTCTGAGAATATATGAACACATTAATGGAATGTACTAATACTAGTTGACCTACCGCTAAGTCCCGCCCCGAGCATCACATTCATAACCCTAACCCTAACCCCATACACTCGGACATCCAGCTCCTGTTGCTATCATGTTAAAATGTTGAAAAATGGTCAAACAATGTGCAACACCTTTTGACCTTTAAACTCTGAGTGTATCCCTCCATGGCCTGAGGTCCTTCTATTCCCAACATTTCTACATAGCATCTCTAACACAGCAGTTGACCATGTGGGCCAAGGGGGCGGGGCTTAGTCATAGGTCAACTTGTAATGGATTACAGTGTTTTTCTTAATTTTCACTAATGATAAGAATTATGTGAGGTACAGCGTGAAGGTTTTAGGTAACAGGGGTCTTTTCACATAGATATCAGTTATCTAGAATAAGTGCTCAAACTATGCCCATATATATTTACATCAGGAGCCGGTCATCTCTATGGAGGCAAAGTTCTAGAAGGGATAAAATCCATTTCTTATTAGTGTCTTAACAGAAGGCTATCACAGTGTTTCCACATTTTCAGAAGGGGAGGGAGAGGTGAAGGGTATTCAGATGCAAATTGCAGTATCGGCACTATACTATCTACGTATATAAAGAATACAAGTAAAAGCTTTTTTCCATATTACACAACAATCTTAAGATTATAACAAAAAATGAAGACAGTTTGAGAATAAATATCTATGTCTAGGAACTAATATCACCAAACTTTAATTTAATAGTTTATAAAATAAATAAAATACATTTTAGAAAAATAAGACAGAAGACAGATGGCTTGCATAACCTTACACTCATACAGTCTGAGTCTCTCTTTCTCTCTTTCTCTCTCTCTCTCTCTCTCTCTCTCTCTCTGTCACGCTCTGTCACAGAAACACAGTACACACAAACACACACTCATCCACACACACACAACAAGGTGAAAACATTACCATGCCTGCTGTCGTGGCTAATGAAAAGTGACCTTTGCAGTGTCCAATTTAGACTTTGATCTGAATAATTATTCAGCCTGTGAGGTCCCAAAAATATCACAGTGTTTATTGTTTGAATTTAAGGTGTGTGTGTGTGTGTGTGTGTGCA
>JAFBJT010109917.1:21061-39451 GCA_016785325.1 Chascanopsetta lugubris
TATACCTATCTGTGTATATATATATATATATATATATATATATATATATATATACATATACACATATATATATATATATTATATACACACGTATGTGATCTTATTCAAAATGAGTCTAAATGTTCAACTCTTCAGTCTGAATGAAGAAATCTTCTCTCTGCCTATAACGATCGCTATGCTTCGTTAATGGTCTATTAATAAAGGATGTGAACAATTAATAATTCACCTCCACTGCAGTCTCATGTCTTCATGTCTTTGCCTCCTGCACTGACAGATTTGCATACGGAGGTAGTCTATAAAAAGACGTGTGTGTATGTGTGTGTGTGTGTGTGTGTGTGATCGCAGGAGAATATCTGAAACTGCTCGTGGCAACGTTTCCTGCATCATCTGATGTCTGGTGGCTTTTTTCCGGCTTTTGGAGAAAACATGTTTCTTCAGATGTGACAACAAAGAAAAGTGGAAGAGGAGACGGAGGAAAACATCTCTGTCTGACTCGCAGCAGCTTTGATTTTTCTCTTGTGCGTCATCAACGCTCGGCTTCGTCGAACCATCTGATGCGTGTGCCGACTTTCACATGATCAACATCAGTGAATTTCTGTGAAAGTAGGTTTCCTCACTGGCCCAGTGTTTGGGTTTCACAACTATGTTTTCAACTATTGAGAAGAAATGGCTGTTTTTGATCAAAATCCAGCCAAATCAGTGACGCCTATGTACACCTCATTTTAAAACTCTGGTCCATGAATGATTCCTCATGAGGAATCCCATAATATTCCAAACATCACTAAATTACAGTTATTGAAAAAACATTCCTGGGTTGAACCTTCTTGTGGATCAGGCTCCAAGACATCAACCAACCAATTAAATAACCAACCAACCAACCAACGAAATCAACCAAACAAACGATCAACCAGTCCACCGGCCAACTAACCAACTAACAACCAAATACGGCAGCTGTGGAGAATTTAATGTTCAAGGTCGAAAGAAAAAAGAAATGACCTCACCTGCATCAGGGTCTGGAGTTGAAAGAGTGTGGGCGAGCGAGGGTACATTGCAGAGAGAGAGAGAGAGAGAGAGAGAGAGAGGGGAGATTTGATCATGTCAGCATCAGGAAGATTTTCTATTTTCATTCTTTTGAATTAGGTGTGTGATGGAACACACTTCACCTTCAGTGGTGCTGTGACTAACCCTCATGTCGAGACTGACCTTTTCCTGAAAGTTATGATTTGATCGGGATGAACTGGACTTTTGACCAGATGGACTAAAACACACTGTGCCAATAGATGGACATTGCGATCTGCACTTCAGACCCACGTTGGCTTTCCCTCCCCCCCATTCCCCTTTTCCTAACTCGAAAACACAGATAGAAGAGAGAGTTGCCGTAATAAAGAGTGGGAGGATGTGTTCCTGAAAGGCCGGGTCTGGCAGGAAGCCTCCACTTGGAGGGTCAGGAGCAGTCAGGCCAAAAAACAGACAGGTTTTCTGGCACCTACCGAGGCGACAGATGGATGAGGGTTCTGTGCATCTGTGCATGACGAGACTTTTGGGGAAACGTTTTATACAACCACATGACCTATGAAATGTCTCTACTTTCACCTCTGCACAAAAATACAACCTCACTTTGAAATGAGTTCGAAATAGTTTTTCCACGGCTCCTCATTGACCCTAAAAAACACAAAGGGGAATAGTCACGAAGCCAACGCTCTAAAGGATCCTTTAAAGCGTCACTGTTCCTTATTATTCCATATTGTTATGGCATTCCATGACAACCTAAGATAAGAACCTTTGACACACTTTGTATAGTCATCATCAGTCCTTTCTTGAGAATCATTAAATAGGTGATAAGGAAGTTGTCAAGTTTCATGAATGTGATGAACCGGATGAATCCCCTGACAGAAATGTCTGAACGTTCCCTTATTTCTTAGTATGAAATTTGAGATGAGAGGAGTTTCGAAATGATGCAGAAAATGTAACATAACTGCTTATTACAGGATTGAGAGGATAGTTAATGTATTCTACCTCATTCATGCAGTAAATACAAATGTTGATCTAATTGTTATTCAAACTAGAATTGTGTTGTTGTTGTTGTTGTTGTGTTGTCTCACTCTCTGTTGGATGAGGGCGTGTTTGTGTTCCATCTCTCTCTTCTCCATCGCTGAGTCAATGACCAGCTGATCCAACTGTGAAGAGCAAAGGACAGCTTAGTCAGAGCAGCACACACACACACACACACACACACACACACTCAAAACTATTGTCAGTTATCAACATTCTTATGCTTCAATGGTTATTTTCCATATGTTTACAAGAGGTGTAATCAGGTGCATCAGTCTCCACAGGGACACTCAAACTAAAACTTATTTTTGTGGCATTTACTTTGATTAAAAGTATAATATGCAAAAAACAATATAAAAATGATCTCTGCTCAATGATCTTTAATGAGCCAATGAAATTTTGAAATTTTGTAGTGTAGTTTATCTGCACAGACGCAAACTAAAGCAATTTCTCAACAATCATTGTGCACACACCATGTCATGCTGGTGTTGGACGGGGGGGCAACTTCAGCCGTTGTCTTTACAAACAAATCAAGTAAACTGTACTTTCAAACGGGAATTATATTCTGGGTATAATCTGTCTTTGTTTTGCACTGTAAGCAACTTCTGACTATGATTGTAAAAGGTAGAAGAGAGAGGAAATTGTTACTATCATCGTTTTATTGCACAGTAGTGAAGGTTCCCACATGAGGTTGAGTGGACAAAGCATAGAGTCACGTCAGTACAACGCAGTTTTGTGAAAACACACATCGTAAAACAACAGCAACTCAGTGGACATGATTCTTCTGACTGTGTACAGGTTCACGTTTACTGTTTGTTTGTTTTTACCTGTGCAGCCAGTTTTTTCATGTAGGGGTCGATCTCATCCAGGATGTTGAAGCCTTGTTGGAAGAGAGTGTACTGGGCTCTCATGAAGGACAACATCTGCAGCGCACACACACACACACACACACACACACACACACACACACACACACACACACATACACATTGAAAAAATACTGTGATGCAGTGGACATAACCAACATGGATACATATATTAAACATACAGAACATTAGGGTATAATAATGGACCGGTGCCAGCATGACATGAAAGAGTAAAATGTGGGTCACTCACTGCATCCAGGATTTCAAACTTCTTCTTGGCCTGAAGAACATTAATCTGTAAACACACAGAGACCAATCAGAATGTGGGCGGCATTAAGGCTGGGTGTTTTAGTTCAACCGGAGGATTATGATTTGGTCTTTTCCCCATTTTAATCCACAATGTCAAGTATTTGGATTCATTGCCATCTACTGGACTATACTGGTACTGCAGGTGTATTTTGTGCCTGTGGATGGTACTTGTGTCTGTGTGTGTCTCACCTGCAACACATAGTCCAGTGCCAGGTGCCTGAAGGCTTTGCGGCTGAGGATGAGGGCCTGAGTGGCCTCCTCTGCCTCGTGGACCTTGTTCCTGGGGGCCTGGGCGTTCTTCACTTGGGCCAACTCCATGTCCTCACGCACCCGGTCAAACTGCTTCTTGGTGTCCTTAAATTTACGGATATCCCTGGGAGAAGAGAAATGATGGTGTGTATATTTAATCAAAGTTTGTAACCCATTTGCTGATTGATTTATTAGGTCTGAGCACACATCTCCTGAAATCGGGGGCACTGAATGCACTATGTACTCTAAAGAAACGTCTTTTAAAAAGTCAGTGCAATTTAAACATGAATTGATTATTTTAACCTCGTAGTAGTTGCAGCCCTTCATCAAAATTCAATAGAGCACATAAACACTGATTGGATGAGGTCATACTGAGCCAAAGGGATCAATTTTCATTCCTGCAACAAAATATGACGCAAAGAAAAAAGCTGCTATATTGAGCTCTTGTTTGACTGAATCATGACTCACTCTTTAATGAAGGTGTGCAGCTGCTGCTTGATGGACCTCTGAGCCTGGTCAAACAGAATCTGTGGGCAGACAAAAGAAATGTATTATTATAAGAGCAGACAGGAGATAAACAGTACGAGCAGCTAATCTGTAGTGGCCTCTCCTCACCACAAGGTGGCAATGCGAGGCCTTGGACAGAGACGCAACAGACCAGCAAAATGGAAGAGAGTTAAGAAATGGAAGCTACTGGGTTAAAATAATTTCATCCTTAAAGAAAATTGTATTAGCCGGGAATCGAAACCGTACCCCCCGCGTGGGTGGCAAGAATTCTACCATTAAACCACCAATGTAAACAAAATTGGAAGCAGTATCATATGGAAATATATACGATGCAATGTTATACGTCTTTCCAGCGATCGACCTTAAACAGCCCCCCATTCATTTTCAATGGTAGTGCTAAACCACTACATGTGTAATATATATGTTGGCCTCTAACGGGAAATTGGGGGCGCTGTTTTCCCTTTTCTGGATGAGGGCAGGGAGACTAAGTTTCCACCTTTTTGAGGCTCATATAAAAGGAGCATGGCTCAGGGGTGAGTGAAAACAGGACGAGGAGGGCAGTACAAGGATATTGTCATAGTTATAACTATAAATAGTTATTTTTTCATTTTATAAATGACTTTAACCATCATCACTAAAACATAAGTCTGAATTATTACTTTGCATTGTAAAGCAGCAGTTTTCATGGTTTGAAACAGTATGACCCCCCCCCCCCCCCCCCCCCCCCCCCCCCAACCCCCCATGTGGCAGGCAAGAATTCCACAACCCTAACCACCAATGTAGACAGGAATTGCGAACTTTCTTTACCAATCCTTTGTTCATAAACACAGACATCAAGGATTAGCCTGCAGGCTTACACTATGGCCGTAGTGTGTGTGTGCGCGTAAGCCTCCACCCATACGATGTCGACTCGCGTGTTAGTGTACGGGTGGGTTTTCTAAAGTTTTGCCAGTAACAAAGTAACATGAACATTGAGTGAATGTAGAACACAGTGTCCTCTGCCCCCTGCTGGCTGCAGGGCTTTTTTTTAACAGTGGTCATCGACTGGTCACTTCAGTGTCAAACACTTCAGGGCCATTCCGTGTCAAATCATCACACTGGTCCCATGAGGAGTCCAAGACACTGTAATGTCATGTGTCTGGGATCCTAATTAAAAAAACTGAGCATGTCTGATCTGTTTCAGTGTTTGACACAAGAATCTGATTGGTCGATGCTTCTTTTATATGTAGGTCACTGAGAAACTGCTCTTATTGTTTTGAACTTTTCCAAGCCAGCTTTATATGGATCATAAGACTACGATTGCAGTATATACAAACAACTGCATTATCTAAGTGACAACAGTTTACAAAACATTCTAATAATTGCCATCTATAAGAATTGGCAAAATGGTCGTTTACCTCAACAACTGTGACAGTCAGTATTTTGTTGCGATGTGATAAATCAGGAACTGTTATAATTGTTATTGTATTGTTAGCTCATTGGCTCTAAAAAGGGTATCAAAAGTACTCTTTCTTTTTATCATGGAGCTTAACAGACGCTTTTATCCAAAGCCACATACATCTGAATGTCGATGGAGAGGCCGGGAATTGAACTCGCAACATGTCAGAGGCAGGAATGGAGGAGTCAAGAAATGGAAGCAAGCGAGTTAAGATAGTATCACCCTTTAGTCATCAAACAAATAAAAGATTTGATAAAGGAAAGTTACATTGGCCGGGGAATCGAACCCGGAGCTTCAGCTAAACATTTCTGTAATGTTGAGGTCTCCACCTTTAATGAAGCACACGGAAACATAACGTGTGTTACTGTGAGACTGACTCTAAGTGTAATGACTGCACAGTATTTCACTGAGCCAAATGAATCACAGACCTCCGGACTTGAAAACGAAGGTTTTGGTACTTTCCACAGTGGTGAAACACATCTCTGCCGGTCTGACAGAACAGAAGTAAATCCCATATAAAAAAACGAAAGTCTAAATCACTTCCACCAGACAGACATTCAGTGCACATGTGCATCGCTAATCCAAATGTTCCACCCAAACCTGCTCTGGATTACAGCGTCCTGGGCATGACCCAACACACACGTCTGGATGTTAACACCCATCTTACCCTGCACTTTCCAGATCATCACAGAGCCTCGATATCGACATGCCGCATGAAACTAAAAATACAACTTTCCAAGAGCACGAATCGGTTCAGTGTAAATGTGGAAGGATGACGTCGTACAGGAACACACGCGAGTCGCTGGGAGATTCTCTCTATGCCAATGTTTGGCAGGAGAGAAGGTGCAGAAACAAGCATCAGTGGGTGGTCGGACAAGAGCAGACTTCCTTTCACTTTTTGTTAAACCCCCCCCCCCCCCCCCCCCCCCCCCCCCCCCTCCCCCCCTCACTTTTTGTTAACCCCCCCCCCCCTCCCTCCCTCCCTCCCCCTCTTCCCTCCCTCTCCTCCCTCCCTTCTTACTGTCTGCCAGACAAGCTATTAAAGTAATGCCCTGGTGTTGGAGTGGAGGAGTGGGACGCCTGCGGTGAAGGGTAAGTGATTGGGGTGGGGAAGGGGCACAGAGGATGGAGGGAGAGGAGGGTAGAGGAAAATAAACAGGTGGCGACAATAAAATGATGGGGGAAAATCAAAAATGACCTGTAGGAGGAGACAGATGTAACATGAGAGAAATCATCTGGACATTTAATGGCGGGAGGGAGAGAGAGAGAGGGAGAGCGAGAGAGAGAGAGGGAAAAGGATTGTATTTATATAAATTGTACTGGATTGATGTTGCTGATGGATCCTATCTACAGCTTTGATTTGATTTGAAAGCTCAGGACTGACTGTGGAGTGAAATGTGAAATGGAAAAATGATGGGGAAAGAACAAGGAAGATTAGAGAGAAAGAAAAAAGTCATGATGAGTACTTTTTTGGAGTACATGTTTTGGCTGGAGCTCCTTTTACTGCACTCGTGGATTTAAACTGAGGAAACGGATTCGATGTCCTTCGACTGCTTCTGTAAACACCATTTCTACTCTGAAAGATAAAAAGACGCAAAGAGGTCTCCACCTAAGGTTGAGGTGATATACTGTCGTGAGAACGGGTGAAGAATCCAAATTAAAGGTGGAGTCTGTAAACTGACATTTCTGAAAGGCTTCGTATGGTACACCTTGATGTTCTCTTCACATACTTTTTTTTTGGCGTTGACGTTGTTGTTGTTTATAGGTCATCATGCTAAGGTTTTACTGGTCCGGCTCACTTGAGATCAAATCTGACCCTAACGAAAACGACACCCCTGCGCTAACCTGTAACCTGATCTCGCCAACTGTTCTGGAATAACAGACTCCACCTTTAAGGAGACAATGACCTCATCAGCACCAGTATGCAACTTTATCATTTATTGTCTAGCCACTGTCGCCACATGGCTCAATGGATTATGATATCGACCGTCCCACTGCTCGGCTCCAGACTCGGGTATTAAAGAGATGAGTGCTGCAGCTAAGGATGATGCTCGTGAATGAGTCACAGCTCAGCCTGTGAAATCATGGATCCAGACCAAGGTGATGAGAGCAGAAGTTCTGTCTTGAGACATCGCGCATACAGGGCCGACAGTATGTTCACAGGGTCACGGCCAAGTTGACCTTTGATGGCCTTAATCTAATCACTTCATCTTTGAGTGACATTTACACACATGTAATCAAACACCGGCATGGAGATTAGTGCATATTGTCCTGTCAGCATAAAACCATACAGTTTAAGTGTCTGAAACATGCAACTAAATACTAACAACCGCCACATGTTCATCTGCTTAAATGCAGATTTGCCTCGGAGCTTTTTGAACCTGTAGCAGGATCTCGGCAGATTGATGGAGCGGAACATTTCATAATCACACTTAGTCATAAGGAAAATTCACTCATGTGGATAAAACATGTGTGTTCATGTATGTGCGTTTGTATGTGTGTGTGTGTGTGTGTGTGTGTGTGTGTGTGTGCGTGTGTGTGTGTGTGTGTGTAAGTGCATGTTTGTGCATTGCACACATCTGGTGAAGCATGTGGTTTGAATCAGACACACACATCTACACTGGCCAGCGTGAACAGATTCACCATTACAAAGTGAGGTCACAGTTGAAAAGTGTGTGTGTGTTCGTGTGTGTGTGTGTGTGTGTGTGTGTGTGTGTGTGTGTGTGTGTCTATGTTGTAACACTGGGCCCAGAAGGAACTGCATGTCTGAAAGACGTTAACATGCCAAGAGGACCTGGGTGTGTCCGAACGTGTTGACCTTTTGCCTGTGGCCAACAGTTTTGAGTATGTGTGTGTGTGTGTGTGTGTGTGTGTGTGTGTAAAAAACATAGAATTGAACACATATTGTGCGTATACAGACATGTTGTTCTACACGTAATGTGCATGTGTGAGTCTGTGTGCACACGTGTGTAAAAGTGTCTTACCATGTGGTAGTTGACGATCTCCTGGAGGCTTTCCCCACACTTCTCAAGGCATTCCTGCAATGTTGACCACACACACACACACAAATGATAAAATAATGTCTGTACACTCAACATATAAAACTTCTCAATGACTCAGTAATAGTCGACGACGTCACAGTTATGTCTCCTCAGTTTCCTGTGTGACAGGAAATCGAGTCCAAATGTTTCCCTGGATGAAAAACCATGAGGCAGGTTTCATATCTCTCGGCTTCCAGACATGTAAACTCACAGCATAAACATCTCATGTCTGCATGCGGCCACATTTGTCATGTTTAAACAAAAAAAGCTGGAGGAGTCTGCGTCTGGACAATGCTGTTTACACAGAGTTACTGTTGTTATTCCTGCAGGGGAATCACCGGAATGCACTCGAAGACAGGGATGAGAAACAATGTTGGGACCACCTCACATTCCTGTGTGGATGCTCAGATTCCAGCTCAGTCTTTTGAGTTTTGTCAATTTTGTCCCTCACCGATATGGCCTCCTCCTTCTTGCACTGCTGGGACAGGTCTTTGATGCCGTTCACAAAGAGCTTGTTGGCGCTGACGTAGGCCCGACCCGCCTCGATCATCCCACTGCACAGCTTCACCAGCTGGAGACAGGACAGAGGAGAGGAGCACAAAGATCGTCACTTTAAATAAGGGACATCTATTTAAAGACTGGCTGTGAGATGCAGGATATTAATAGTCCGTGATTGCATAAATCAAACAACGCTTTTAAGTGTTGTCCCGGAAATTCTAATTTAGAAGAGTCGACGCTCCTGCAGGTAGGATTACAGCTGTTGTGTGCAAAAAAAAAAGGTGCTGAGTCATCAGAAAATGCTATAATACAAATGAATGGTTAAACAGCATCCAAATAGGATAACATAGGACACGGGACCTGTGAATGTATTGTAGATACAAAATATAATTTGCGTGCATCTGTTTGCATTTTTACAACCATCGTAAAACTAGAACTATATCCTAAACTACACACATTTACACAAACCCTTAATTCTGCAAATTGTAGCTGATATAACACATGTGATAATGAACCCTCATTTCTTTGGCAGCATCACTTATCAGGCACATAAACTCACATCTTAGATTTTAACTTGAAAATAAAGTTGTGGGTGATATTTATGCACACTAATGCAAAACACTGGACACGAGTCCCGTCATCACAAGCATTATTCTCTAAAATCCCACTGTCCCTGTTACATAGCAACAAGGAGAGCGAGGGAAAAGCAGAACCACTTTAGGTTGCCATGTCGTATAGAGGAGAATCCTTAGTTTCATTAGAGCTGCCGTACGGTCCAGACAGTTCACACTGATGATTCATGTGTTTGAAGAAAATGGCTGAGTCAGTGGAGAAAAGTAGCGGGTGCACGGGGAAGGAATTCAGATGTGGAGAGCAAGAATCTAATCCATGTATATTACCAGGTGCGGACAGTTCACAGCGCTGGTATGTTCTCGCTGTAACGCACTCCGACCACATGAACTGGCAACCGCAACACTTTCCCACTTCATGGGAAATATGATAAGCTACAGGGTGGCACACTGTCATTACCACTGTCCTGACGCAGCTGTGCACACTGTTGAACCACGACCTGTGTGCATGTGTGTGTGTGTGTTGGTGAGGGGTGGAGTATGGAGGGGTGGGGGCAGAGGAGAGAGAACCGTAAACCTTTAATTATTTCATTTGGTGCAGAGGTTCCCATGGTTGTTGTTGAGTGTCTGTGGTGCAGTGTGTGCAGTGTGCGCAGTGTGCGCAGTGTGCGCAGTGTGTGCAGTGTGCGGTCGACAGTGAGACCTCTATTCTGCACGGGCTGCAGATGAGAGACCAATAACTCAATCTGTGACAGCACGGCGGGAAAAACAGCAGCTGGAATGTGTACGTGCACATGGCTGAGACGAGCCTCCTGTGTCCTGGACCTGTGAGAATGCACAAAGCCTGGATGTATCAATCTGCTGCACATTACGCAGCAGCGCGCATGTCCCCCTTGATGTGCACCCAAGTGACACAGATAGGAGTCCGCGCGACACACGAGGCGGCGTGATGCACCGTCCCGCGCAACGTATCTGTCAACAAAGTGGCCGACGCAGGGAATCTGATCTCATGGTGAACTGTAGTGGGCCCTCGGGGGTCTGAGCACAGCCATTAGTGGCACAGTGCATGTGTCGGGATGTGATGACTGATGGACTGGAAGGACCACGGGGGTCCGCTCGCTTTCAAAATGCCACATCTGGCAACACAGGACACAGGAGGCACAGAAATGACTGACCCACACTGAAAGGATGGAGGGAGCAAATAAAGAAACAGCAGACATACATTTTTGGATTTTTTTTTTTTACTTTTAAGGCATTTAGTCGCCCCTTTTCAGGAGACACCCTGTTCTTTTAAATCTAGTAACATTTGGCAATTATCTTAAATATCAACTAAAATAAATTATTGTTGCATTCTAGTATCAATTGTTGCATCCCTAATATAAATATATAACTAGTAACAGGAATATAAACAAATACATGAATAGATAACAACTTCTAAAAAATGTGGGTACTCTGGCTTCTTACCACAGTGCAAAGAAATGGATGATTAAGTGCCTATAGATGGATGGATGGAGGGGTGGATAGATTAATGGGTGGATGGATGGATGGATGGATGGATGGGTGGGTGGATATATGGATGGATGCATAAATGGGTAGATGAGTGCATGGCTTAATGGATGGATGGATGGATGGATGGATGAGTGGATGAGTGGATAGATGGAGGGATTGGCAGATGAATTGGTCTATGGATGGGTGGGTGGATGGATGATGGATGGATGGTGATGACAACACTGAGCCTCCTGTGAACAGCAGATTCCAGCTAATTCAGACTCACACTCATTCACAGACACCACAGTGAGCAGCACTGTAAGTGTTCCTCACTGGTTCAGCCATTCAGCCTCCGCGGGGAGCTTTGACTGTCATTAATCTCCAGCCTGCTCCTCTGTAAGAACCCTGCACAGTGTGTGCCGATCCCTCAGGCGCTTTCAGGGCCTCCTAACAGAGCAGTGTGTGAGGACCCCCGCTGATCAGAGCAAATCCCCCTGATTGAAACCCCTCACCCTTTCTCTCCCTGAACTCTGGCACGGTCAGCGGCTCACGTGGAGCTCAGAGTTCAATGGAGGGTCCTGACCTTTGAGGGGGCAGAAATAATGTGTGTTTATGTGCGTGCGTGTGTGTGTATTTTGGTGTGTGACGGTGTGGGGTGGGGGAGCGGACATTTGTTTCAGGAGTCAAAGTGTCGTCTGCTGGCTCGCTCATTTATGCGCGGGGGGCTCTGAGGAGTCATTCATGAACCTGGGGGACGGAAACACGGGCCCAATGTCACAATCATCTAAAGAGCTTGTTCATCACAATAACAGACGCGGTCTTCCTCCCTCTGTCCAGTTTCATTATACACAAGATAAAGGGAGACATGTGAGTGACCTGCTGAATTACAAGAGGAAGAATTAGGTGACATATGATCAGTTGGACTGGGAACAAAATAAATAATAATACAAAGTAAATGTCGATAATCGTCTTGTATAATTTTCATCAATAGCGATAGAATATAGATAAACAGAAGTAGAGAGATGTCACCGAATCGTACACACTGTATCACAAGAGCAGGAAGTGAAAAATCACAACTTAAACTATGTTTAAATTCATCCAGATCATTTTCAATATCTGTTTTTTTAATGGAATTTTTGTGACATCGTTCGGTCCCGCTCAGAAAAGGGTGCATCTTCCCCCTTCGCTGTCTCACTCAAACTATTCGTTTATTAGCACACGCATGATCTCACCTCATAGTCTCTCCTGAGATTGTTCTCCATTCAGCCCTTCACACCAGAGGGGCGTCTTTAATAATAGTAAGTAATAAGACTTGCCAGTAATCATCGAAGAAATGTCTCCACACAGGGTTGTTTTCCTTTCCTCGGCTGCAATAAGCAACATCACCACTAGATATCACCCAATCTAACACTTTAAACATTTGAACCTTTAAAAAACGTGTGTGTAAAAGTAATGTGGCCGTAATATGTGTGTGTGTGTGTTTCTTGCTGCACATGAAGCTATTAAATATAATAAACCATGTCTCCCTGCTTAAATAACCTTGACATTTACATCTACACACAAACAGTAAGAACCAGACAGATGTAGAGAGAAAAAAAGTTTTAGAAGAGTTCTTCCATAACTTTCCCAGTGTCTGAAGAAACAAACGTTTCATTTATAGGCGACCTCGGCACCTGTTCATGTATTCATTCTAACACCACGCCTGTCTGTTTAAACGTTTGCATAGTCATCACAGCAACATCTGCACACTTAACATCCTGTCCTCCAACGGTAGGTGAAGGAGCTTTACACCAGTTAACAGCCACAGATGCTGGCAGTATATCGCGTGGGTCTGACATATTAATGAGCGGCACATTCTACGGTGCGGTTCCTACCTTGTCGAGCTTCGCCTCAATCTCCACCACATCTGTCTCCACATCGTCAATGCCAGCCCTGCAGAGAGAACACAGGAGAAAAGCCACATTGTTAATCACATCTGCTCGACAGTCATTTACCAGACTCTGTGCAAAACCTCCATCACAATGATTCAAAATCATGTTTGAGGGATGACCACAATATCACATTGATGGTGAGCAGATGATTCAATGCTATAATTTATTTGGAAAAGGAGGGTGACAAGGCAAAACAGTGGGAGAGATGAAGGCGTGGTTCAGAGGAAACTAGGGTCGCGTCTAATAGAAGTACAGCGGCCTGGTGACAGCGCCCCACCTCAGTGACAGCGGTCACTGAGGTGGGGCAGTGCACCAGCCATTCTATACGACAACATGAAGCTGGTGGCCACCCACTGTCCAAACCATACAAGTCCTTATACTACCATACATTACACATGCGTGATAGAAAATGAGCTTTCTGCATTATTTTCATAGTATATGCAGTTCCCTTGTTTTTGTTTACGAGAATTTCAAAGGATGGCATGTTGTTTTCAACTGAACGGGAGGACATGGGGAAAATGTAGCATTCGTCTTTTTATCCATTTAATCAATTAAGTGAAAAAAAAATGAATCAACAGTTGAACCAATCTGAAGAGACTAGATAATGCAGTGAATCACATTCTCTGTATCAAAACACAAGCCTCACCATTAGCCCCCCCCCCCCCCCCCCCCACCCCCCCCATGCACACACTGCAAATCACAGTGCAATCAGTCAGCACACATCTGAGCCAGTTGAACATCTCTCCTGATGACCGGATCGACAGAGGCATCACTCCAGAAGATTAGTGGCAACATGGCTGTGCAGCAGAAATCAATGAATGACATCATGCACAGACACAGAGGACGGCCTCATTGTCCGTAAGGTGAGCGTTTACAAGAAGCATTAGCTACAGAGACACATTTTTCATGGCGTTCATTTTGAACACAAACGGAAAAAAAAAATCAAATACGGTCCAGATTTGTTAATTTTTTTGTTTAAATGAAGAATAAATATCATGGTAATGGGTCTTGATGGTTCTTGGGTGGGCAAGAAGCTTTTACCTTCCTTTCCCCTGGGGGTATTCTTCGATTAGAGAAGCAGCTACTCACACACTCACATGCACATTCAAACCCAAGACCACAAGTTACAAGGTTAGTCGTTATGGCAACCTCCCATATGTGGAGCACATAAGCAGCTTCTCAAATCAGGGGCTGCATCCCACCGAGGCCCTGGAGAGCCACGTGAAGGTAGTGGGCCGTGTAGACCGGGAAGTGAAGTGAGAAGGTCTCCACTGAGGATTTGCCAGATCGGTGTCATTGCCTCATCCTGCCATTATGGCAATTGCCTGGCAACAGAGCTACTCCAGAAAAGCATAATGCCCGCCCCCTTATTTTTGAGTATATTGTTAGTTGTTTGGTTTTTGGTTGAGGTGAGGTCTCCTCATTAGTGGCAATCGACAGAAATATCTTTTCTTCTTGAGGTGCAAAGAAGGACCAGGAAGGACCCATAATGGATTCTTTGTGTCCCACAGGTGTAAAGATGTGTCTGCCACCTGCATTTCAATGAACCTACACGACATATAGGCAGTGACAGTCTATTTTCATCGTTGGGACTCGATCAGTCTTACGATTGCAGCCTTCCAAGAATTCAACCCTTGAATTGAAACACGGATTATATTATGTATCTAAAATGCGTCAAATAGTAACCTTCAAATATGCACCTTTAGCACCATGTTGTCAAATTGGGGTGTCAAACATGCGGCTCGCTGGCCAGAACCGGCCCACCGGAGGATGCAATCTGAGATGATATTGCAAAGTGTTTTTGAATGGACATGGAAAAATACGGACTTGTCATTGTTTATAGGTCATCATGATGTGATGTTACTGGTCCAGCCTACTTGAGATCAAACTGGGTCGTTTGCGGCCCCTGAACTAAAATGACTTTGACACCCCTGACTCGAATATTGGTGCTTTGTTCTCCGTCTTCTTAAATCTGCATAGCGTTGTTTGAATATGTGAGTGAACGGGCGACTGGAACCTGTTTGACTGGTTGATGCCACGTGAAACCCTCTACATAAACACATTAGTCCATTTACAAGAACAACGGTTGTTTCTTCTATCAAATGAATCCAGACTTGTTCCCCGGGATCAGCTGAAGCCTGATCAGGAGCACTGAGTCAGTGTCACACCCTGGATGTGCTGGAACACGTCGACATGACCCATAAAAGAAATTATGCTGCTGCAGATGATGATCTCATGACACAAATCTCAACCCCGCCTTCATCTCCAGCTCATGAAAACGCAGTGAACGGAGGTGGAGGAACAACATGTGAAGCATTAAGTGACAGCATGTGTGTTGTGTTTTCGAAAGGTTGTGACTGTTTGTGATTTACTGGGCAAGTGCATGGTGGGGTCAGCGGCATCACCACCTGCTCGGAGGAACAACATTCCCGGAATTCCTTCTCTACTGCAAATACTTCTTTTTTTAAACAATGCTTATTCTCGGCTTGTCCCTGGCGTACAATCGTCTTCTCATCCTCCAAAAACACAAATTGTTTACGAGGACAACACTTTATCAGTGACGGAACAAAGTCCGATTGTCAGAGGTAAATCTGGATACTTTTCTGTGGCTAGTTCTATCGCAGCAGCACAACATCTCAGCGATGAAGACCATAAACACACAACTGGCAACCCTGAGAGAAATAAGGTTATATAAAGCAAAGCCCTCCAGAGCCTCCAAGGACTGACCAAAGTGGGCGGATGCTCCTGTCATTCACCAGGTAACAGCTCTGCAGCTGCTGGCTGCTGCCCCCTCTCTTGTCGGTGACACTGGCTCACAGTGAAGCCAGGTTGCCATGGCGACCCTTCAAGTCCAGGATGGCACAACGTACCCCTGCTAGCTTCGGAACTGAATGGAAGTAGTATCATTGGGATTATTTTCATCCTGTTGATTCTAGTTCATACTAAATAAGGGTAGGCGTGGCTGTGTGATGAAGTGGAACTGAACTGAAACAGGTTTTCGCTATTAACGACAATTTTTGGAATGTTCCTTAGTGCTCCTTTAAACTGTTGACTGAAATATGTTGCACATTGTGACGTTGCTGCAACATTTCTGAGATGTAGGGCAATCCATCAAAGTGAGGACAGACACACACACACACACACACACACTTGAGTTCCACACCCAAGCAGCCTCATAGTCTCCATGAAGTCACTCTGCAGCGCACACATTCAATGTCAAGCAGCTGTTCAATGTGGAGGATAAGCTCATTACAAGCGCGTCGTGTCTCAGGCGGCACTCGCTGCCAACGAGCTCTCGCTCACATGTGATGAGGAGGACGACACTTGGTAGAGAAGCAGCTGATACAACACCGATCACGATGACCGACACGGATGTTCAGAGAATGACCGGGGTCATGTGATAGGTATCGACACACTGTGAGGTTGCCAGCTGTGTAAAGGTTAAAGGTAAAAAGGGTGTGTGTTTATGAGTGTGACAATATACAGTGTGTTTGTCCTCATTTGCCCCTTGTGGGGGGGCCCCCCACTGTGTACATTATCTCTGCTATTAATTTCCTCTCGCTGAACACACCAGAGAGTTATGGGATTAAAATGAAATGGAGTACGATTGACTCCCAAGGAGGATTATGGGTAATGCTGCAAGACACAACCACTGGATGTGGATGCAACAGCAGTGGGGATGAGGATGATGTGTGTGCTGTGTGTGTGTGTCTCACATGATTCCCGCCTCCCCTGTGTGCTCAGTGTGTGTGTGTGTGTGTGTGTGTGTGTGTGTGTGTGTGTGTGTGTGTGTGTGTGTGTTAGTCTCGAAAAACTCCCCAAAGCTGTAATGATGATGATGATGATGATGATGCAGGAGCGGGGGAAGGGGGAGTTACTCTCTGCCAGGGGCAACATACTGTACAGCATATGACATCATGAGTGAGGGGGGAGGGGATCCTCACGTGCACTCTCTCCACGTGCACTCCCATCAGCCCCAACATCCATCTATACTAGTGCTGAGAGTCTATTCTTGTCCTACACGCCGTGTGTGTACTCTAGCATGAAGCTTGCGTGGCTATCCTGTCACATCTCCTCACACAAGAACAAAGTACACACACGCACACACACACACACACACACACACACACACACACACACACACACACACACACACACACACACATTTCAGAGCCCCCATGTCTTCCAGACTCGATGTGTCACACAGCATCACATTCACATCAGCATCCCTCCACGGACCACGAGGGACAGTGGAGAACACGGGGATCAGCGAAAAACCTCAGATGCCAGACCAACCCCGACCCAGTGGCTAAAATACTCAGATCATGCACGAAACGTTAGCGCGGATATTCACCGAAAAGGACATGATCCATGTCTGTTTCACATTTTGTGCCTCGAGTAAAACAAACATGTGACGAAGAAGACTAAACATCCGAGAGGTTGAAAGCCTGAAATAAGAGGAGGGAAGCAGCAGAGACCAGGATTCTACTGAAGATGGCCGCGTGTAACATGAGAAAACACGAGGTCACGGTCTCAACTGTTGAGTCTCCTTTTCAAAAAACAAGTAAATGTTGATTTCAGTCTGTAATACACACTGTCATAATATATGGATGTATCTGATTGTCTAAACTGTGTCTGTGTGTCACACAAACACACATGTTTTAGGTCAGTAGCTCAGATTAGGAATCACAACAGAGCAGGTTGCCCTTAAATTAAATGTAATCCAGGGCACACGTGTGCGGATGCATCATGTGGATGTACACAAATGGGGATAAGAGCGTACAAGCACAGAGAGAGAGAGAGAGAGAGAGAGAGAGAGAGAGAGAGAGAGAACACTTCCATTTATTTTATATACCCTCACCATGAGAAACTATTAAATAAAGGGTATTATAAAAATAAAGTCATTTCATACATGTACAAGAGGGGCAGCATATAGCACAGAACAATAAATCTAAATGCATCATTCAGTGTGTTTCACTGTGGCGTTAACATCTTGGTGTCATCTTCCTGTGCTCAGCCCTCATGGGCTCATAAGCCACAAGTAAGTGTGACATCACAGAGAACAGACATGACACATGTAGCACATGTGAACGATATGAAGATATCATGCGCTAATTAGTGAGGTGTCAGAGGATTTGCCACGCCATTTATATACTGCGGCGCCTGTGTCTGCAACGTCTCTATCACACTGGTGCTCCCATTGTTGTACCACACACACCACCAGTTGCATCAATACGTATAAAATAAATGAAAATAGATACATTATTCCTATTCCATGATCATTCTTGCTGGATTGATTTGTTGGGACAGATATGAGATAGATGAGATATAAAACACACACAAAGTTAGGGTATAGTAGGAGGTTAAAATCCAGGAACCTCTTTTATAAAATAATGTTAAATATGCCCCAGATATAACAATGACACATTGAATTCTCAGGCT